>CANXYI012004240.1:0-11652 GCA_948208565.1 Hura crepitans
ATAAATAATTATTTATACCTTTCTTTTTAAATCTTTTACTGTAGGATTTTCAATTTTAATTATTTCAAGTATTTCCATGTATAATTCCATACATATTGTAAATAGGTACATTAAAATAATTTTGAATTAATCAAATTGTCAAAGTCAAAACAAAAATGTTTTATAGAAAATAAGGGCTTAGTTATATTACAATAAAGAGTTTTAGGACTAAAGTCTCGAATTGCCCAAAATTGTTATGAATGGATAAATTGATCTTTTAAATAATAAATGTTTTAACTTGAATATTTTGAGGACCAACGATCTCTTACTCAAAGTTTATAATGTGAACCAAATCAAAGTTTTAGTTATAGAAAGGGTTTTTAATTGATAAAGGTGTTTTTAATAATGTTATTTAAAGAACCAATGTTCCCTCCATCCAATAAAGTGAAATTGGAGTAATGTCCTAGAATTAATAAAAGGGCCTAATTACCTATATATCAAATGTGTATGATTTTTTTTACTTAATATCTGAAGTCTTTACTTATTTTAATTTTAATTTAATTGATTTTTATGTGCAAATGTGTTCTTATTTTAATCGCAATAATTGTGTGCTTGAAGGGCTTCATAAAATTTTGAACCATCTAGATAAAAAAGATCAATATTAAGTAATAGGCATAAATAAGAGGAATTTGCAAACACAAAAATATGTTAGGTTCACTTCCCTAATTGAGCACCTAGGTGGTGACTCACACTCATCACTAGGTAAACTATCTCATGAAGGGAACTTTG
Organism: Hura crepitans; assembly: GCA_948208565.1. Lineage (NCBI taxonomy): Eukaryota > Viridiplantae > Streptophyta > Magnoliopsida > Malpighiales > Euphorbiaceae > Hura > Hura crepitans. The sequence goes on from CANXYI012004240.1 coordinate 769, forward strand.
CATCCTTTAATGTTTCTAGGTGCTTTAGGTTGTATATGAGTGCTAAAGGGTTGACATGCTTATACATCACACGATATTACACTACTTGAGGCTAGGGCTTGTTTATTGATACAAATTAAAAATAAGTGAATCAAGGATGCAAACTGGTGAATAAGAGGAGGTGCAAAGTCATAGCCTTGTAATAATTAATTACTTGATAAGAGTGCTACCCCTAGTGACTAATGATGCAGCATAAACTGCACTTACCCAACTAGCATAAGCACCACCACTATAGATGCAATAAATGGTAGACATATTGAGATGGACAATTGCAATAACTATTCCACTACTACTACCAGTTCAACAACAACTAGTAAAATAACAATAACCATGATAGGTACTTTAAAAAACTTATCTAGAATGAGTTAAAAAGATAGGAGCTCTTGATTTTGAGGGAGAAAATATAGATGATACTACTAAGGTAGAATACTAGTTATAATGAATAGAAAGGATTTTCGAGCAACTAAAATGTACATTAGAAGAGAGTTTGATTTGTACCACATCACTATTATAGAAGGAGGCATTCCTTTGGTGGAGAATGGTTTTAGAATGTAAACATTCAATTGTTATGACTTGAGAGTGTTTCTTACAGGAATTTAGGAAGGGATACATCACAAAGACTTATGTAGAAAAAAAGAGACAAGAATTCCTTGATGTGAAATAAAGGGGATGATTAGTTTTAGTTTTAGAACATGAGATAAAGTTTTCAAGATTGATCAAGTATGCAAGAGAGATAATCCTTATTAAGGAAGACAAGAGCAAGATGTTCAAAAAGGGCTTTGACATAGAGATTAGATTATAGGTAGTGATGAATAAGATTAAGAACTTGGCCATGATAGTTATTGGAGCATACACTATAGAGGATATACTGAAAGAAAGAAGGGAGAATTTCTAATAAAATATATCTTTCACTATAGGCTAGATTAGCCAAGCCACAGAAGTGGGCAAGAGGTATCCCATTACTTAATCATTATATAAGATAGCTCATACTTATAGATTAAGGCCAATAGTGTAGTCCAACCCATATCAGTAGAGATAGGCTTCCAATGCACCAATTTCCATAGTTAGGAGAAAAAAAAAAACATAGTGGAGTTTGCTAGAGAACAATTCTAGGTGTACATTATCAGTGTCGGTCCTTAAGGCATTACTAAAAACATTACTTGAAGAAAATAGATGAACTGCACTCAGCTTTTGGATTCATCAATAGCCCTAGGTAAAACCTAAAGCTATAATAAAAAAGATAAAGCTAGTAGGAGTTAGAGGGTTAGATCAGAGACTAGTCAAAAGGTAGAGGATTAGGCTCTAGCATGACATTATGCTACCAAGGCTTGAGAGGGTATGGATTCTCTTAATATTATTACTAGCACATTCAATTTCTTTTATTTACCTATTTTGGAATTAATTGATATGGGCTCTACACATTTATATGTATGAACTACACTAGTAGGAGAGAGAGGGTTGCAATTTAAATCTCTAGACATAGAAATCATGGTTAGTAATCATGTAGGATAATATGTTATTATTGATAGAATATGTGAGAATTATCCATTAACTCTCTAAGGATAGACTTTTGTCGTAAATCTTATTGAATTACCTTTCAACAAGTTTTCATTTTAGATATGGATTGGGTGCCTAGACATCATGCTATGGTGGATTGTAATTACAAGTGGTTTACTCTTTAGACAATAAATAGAGATGAAATCACAATTGTTGGCAAAAGAAAGCACTTTTTGTCTAATGTTATTTACATTATGACAACAAGATGCATGATCAAAAAAGGTTGTTAAGCATATTTGGCAAATTGGTTGATATAGAAAAGGCAAACTTGATATCAGATAGATACCAATAGTAGCAAAGTTTTCTAATGTATTTTTTAGGGGAGTTGCCAAGATTACCACCTAAGTGTGAGTTTGAATTTACCATTGAAGTATATCCATGCATAGCCCCAGTTTTAATAGTCTTTTATATAATTACTCTTATTGAAGTAAAAGAATTAAAGGCGTAGTTAAAAGAGTTATTAGATAAAGGGTTTATTAGACCTAGTGTTTCCCCATAAGGACCGTTAATGCTATTTGTAAATACGAAAGATGGTTCCCTAAGACTTTATGTTGATTATAGACATTTGAATAAAGTGACGATCAAGAGTAAATGCTCCTAGCCTAAGATCGATGGTTTGTTTAATCAACTAAGATTATTAGGTGTATTTTCAAATGTTGAATTGAGATCCAAGTACTATCAACTCTGGATAAGGGATTCTGATGTACCTAAAATAGATTTTACATTATAAATTTTTTGTGATGTCATTTGGGCCGACTAATGTCATAGTAGCATTCATAGATTTAATGAACTAAATATTTTGGCTATATTTGTACTAGTTTGTTATGGTGTTCAATGATAATATTCTGGTGTACTCTAAGACCAAATAAGCTCATAAAAAAATCTCACACTAGTATTGGAGACTTTAAAAGAGAAACAACTTTACGCTAAACTAAGTAAGTGTGTGTTTAGGTTTGAAGTATCATTTTTGGGAAATATTTCTTTAGCTAAAGGAATCAAGGTAGATCCAAGTAAGATCAAGTCTTTATTGGAATGGAAACTTATAAGAAGTATGATAGAAATAATGAGTTTCATAGGATTAGCTAGACATTATAGGCAGTTTGTGAAAGGATTTTCATTGATTGTAGCTCTTATTACAAAATTATTGAAGAAAGATGTGAGATTTGATTGGGATGACAAATACCAAGAGAGATTTAATAAATTGAAGACCATGTTAATAGTAACACCTATACTTACATTACCAGAGCTAGGGAAGCACTTTGTTATTTATAGTGATTCTTCTCACAATAGGCTTGGTTGTGTGTTAATGCAAGCTAGTAAAGTAGTGGCTTATGCATTTAGGTAGTTGAATCCTCATAAAAAGAATTATCCAAATCACTATTTGGATTTCATTATAATTGTTTTTGCCTTTAAGATATGGAGACATTATCCTTATGGTGAGAAATGTTACACATATATAGATTATAAGAGTTTGAAATATCTTCTTAACTAAAAAGAATTGAATTTAAGACATTGAAAATGGATAGAATTGATCAAAGACTATTATTGTATGATTGATTAGCATCTAAGTAAGGCAAATGTCATAGCTGATGCATTGAGTTAGAGATTTTTATGTGCTTTGAAAGTAATAAATGCTCGATTGCAGTATCAAAAAGATAGAGCTTTGTTACCAAAATTGCAAGTGATACCGAGCTTGATTCAATAGGTGAAAAAGGCTTAGAAGGATGATAACCTACTAAGCTTAAGTTTAAAGTATATGGATGTTTGTATTACCATGATAAGCTATATGTGCTTGATGTAGAGGACATTAAGTAATAAATATTGCAAAAAGCTCACAATTCACCTTATGCTATGTATCCTAAGAGAAAAAAGACGTATCTTGATTTGAAGCAATGTTTTTTTTGTCTAGATTGAAGAAAGATGTAGTTGAGTATATGTTTAGATGTCTTACTTGTCAACAATTAAAAATAAAACCCTAGGTTCCTTCTTGAATGCATTAACCAATAGCAATACCAAAATGGAAATAAGAGAGAGTTATAAAGGATTTTGTGGTTAGATTACATTTGACTAAGAGGAAATGTGATGTGGCATGGATAATTATTGATAAATTGACAAAGACAACACACTTAATTCTAATAAGAATACATTACTCACTAGAGAAACTTGCTTAACTATATATAGATGGAGATACTAAGCTTACATAGAGTAGTAGTAACTATCATATCAGATAGAGATCCAAGATTTATATCAAGATGTTAGAAAAAATTTGCATAATACTTTGAGGAATTATTTTTTATTTAGTACTACTTTTCTTTTGCAAATAAATGGCTAATTAGAGTGGGTCATTTAGGTGCATGAGGAAATGCTAAGGAGTTATGTTGTTGAATTCAAAGGTAATTAAGGTCAATACTTATCATCGACAGAATTTACATATAATAATAGTCATTAAGCAAATTTGGGAATGGCACCATATGAAGCTTTTTATGAAAGAAAATACTGAACTCTACTCTATTGGAGTGAAATGGGTGAAAATAAGCTAATAAGAGTCTATTGATAATAGATGCAGAAGAAAATGCCAATATTATCAAGGATCAATTGAAAGTACCTTTAGATATATAGAAATCATATGCAGATTTGAAAAGAAAACAGATTGAATATGAAGTGGGAGATAAGGTTTTTCCTAAAGTGTCACCTTGGAAAAAAGTATTAAGGTTTGGCAAGAAGGGTAAGCTGAGTTGAAGATTCATTGGTTTGTATGAGATAATAGAACATGCGGGATTAGTGGCATATTAGTTAGCATTGCTACTAGAGTTATAATAGATTCCTGATGTTTTTCATGTTTCCATGTTAAAGTGATATAAATCATATCATTCCCATGTAATAGCAGGAGAAGAAGTAAAGGCATAGCTAGATCTCTCATATGAATAAAACCAATTCAGATTTTTGCATGTGAAGTGAATGAATTATGTAATGAAGTAGTGCCATTAGTGACGGTGCTATAGAAGCATCACAACTCATAAGAAGCAAGTTAAGAAAATAAGTAGTAGATTAAGGAAAATTATCCACTTTTATTTGAATCAAGTAAATTTCAAACATGAAATTTCTTAAAACTGAAAGAAATGTAATGCCCATAAAATTAGGCTTCAAGAATAGTACTTCTAAGGTTATGACTAGGATTCCTTAGTAGCGAGGCACACTAAAATGACCTAGAGGGGGTACTAGTCATGAAACTTCAATGGGCAAAATAAAGCATGAAATAAAAGAATCAGATGTGGCCATTAAACTATGAAATTCTTTTGTGTCGATATCTAGTAGATAGTAATCTTCATTTGAGCTATGATATAAAAAGGTCAGGATATGCTTGAATTGAGCTAAAAATAGCATGACCTGATGTTTAAAAATTCTAAGTCATCTAATGGTGAAGAAATCATAATTTTATAACAATGATAAGTATTTCTTTTGAATTTCTTATTTATGTGATTGAATAGTTAATCATGTTTCCTTTAGTTTTTAGGCACAAACTATAAAGAGCCACTTAATTGTGGAATTCTAGAGTTTTTGGTATCTTAAGAAGTGATTTTGGTGATCTTAAAATTGAAGAAGAAAATTATAAAGATTAAAACATAAATAGGATTAAATCTAACTATTGGATAATTATGTGGCTTAATCGTGACCATCCCTAAGTTTAATATAAATAGGTGGGCTTATGTGTGTACATAACATATGAATGCAAATTTATCTTCTTCCTCCACCTAGATAAGATGATGCCATCTCTATGAAAAGCCCTCCCCCATTTTTACTTCAAACACCATAAAATTCAATGTAAAACTCCCCAATATTATAATCAAATCAATCTATGTTGCATCTAGATTCTTATTCTAGTGTTTCTTTTATCAGAAAGGGGGATTTTTATTAAAAAGAAAGTTTTCAAGGTTAGGTTTTTGGAAACCCATAAGCTAGGTAAGAATATTTTTTGAGTTCGAATATTTTTCTTTGATATTAGGCATGTTTAAAATTATTGTACGAGTGTTATTTTAGATTTTTGAATAGTATAGATATTTTTGTTGAATTTTCTAACATATTGCTTATTATGGAATTTAGACAAAGTGGAAGAGAGGTAAGCTAAGGGCAAAGTGAAGCTATAAAGTGATATTCGAGACACCAAGAAATTAATTTGTAATAGTATTCAATAACATATATGTACACTTTGCATGTTTGTGCAATTCAAGTTTTTATGTCTATTATATATCTTTTTAGTTTAGTAGTATGAATGATCATAAATTAACTATGATGGTATAATAAGGTTTATTGTTTGCTAAATAAGTTAAAATAATAAAGAAATGTTGATAAAATAATTGTATAGATGAATCACACACTTGGCTGAATTTTTTGTGTAAAAATGGTCAAATGGTAATTTATGGCAATATGCTTAAAATATGTATATTTATGCCACATTTTAATGATTAGTCATGTTAGTACAATCTTTGAATAGAAAAGAATGCTATACATTGGAAATTAGGTAAATTATATTTGTGTCATGTGTATGCATTTTTATTTGCACATGTATAAGTTACATGAGAGACATAATGAACATAAATTGCAATATAGGTATGATTATAATTATGTAAATTATAATTATGTAATGTAAAAATGTATAAAGTAAAGTGTTAAAAGCCTATATGTGTTAGACAACCTACGAGATAGGTTGACTGAGCAACTAAGGAGTTAGTATCTATTAGACATTTAGTATTATTTTTATTCAGGTGCAGCCATAAGTAGGTCTATTTAGGACACTGCACATACACATGTAGTAAATTGACATATCATGATGATTTATATGGGTGTAGCTACCAGTAGGTCTAATGGAACACTGCACATAATTTCATGCAAGTGCAGCTACCAGCATGCTCAATAGGACGACCGCACAATTATCATATCCTGTTATGCTGGTGTAGTAGGTATTAGGTCTAAAATATGGGCCACTGCACATCATGATTTCAATGTCTAGTATTGGGATTCATGTCTATCAGATATGAGCTAGCTAATAAAGTAATGGAAATTATGTGTACTATAAAATTAACAAAAAGGCTTGATAAACATGAAGTTAGAATGTATAAGTTATGACTTGAGTAAGGTAATGTGAAAAGTGTAAGCAAGTAAACAATAAGCAAAATAATATGTGTGCATTTGGTATGTTATGTTTTTAGGTCACATTACATGCTTAATGTGAATTCATTTTCTTATATGTGTAAACATATTTTACTAAATACACTACTAAGCTTTATTGTTAGAACATCACATTTTTTATGTATAGGTAGTAGATAGACAGCTTAAACCAACCTCAATAGTAGTAGTGCAGTGCAGTGAAGTTAGCCACAACTATTTTTTTTATACTCTGGATTTCATAGTGCGATGTAACTTCATATGTAGGTGGCACTCATATGTAAACATAATAAGATTAGAATATTATGATATGTAATATTGAAAAGGCATGTTGGGATGTAAAATTATATTTTACTAATGATGTTTTTATGGCTTGCATGTTGTGATATGACTTCTTGGAATATTAAGACAAGAAAAACTCCAAAAGGGTTAAAGATGCTAGTTAATGATTAAAATGACATAGAAATGCTATTTTCTGCAAGTTTTATTTGGGATATGTCATCATGGAGTAATCATGATGTTGACATGTTGTTATATTAAGACTATTACAATAATATGTATGATTTCCATATAAAATCAATTTAAGAAGATAATGGTAAAGTTATGTTAAGTTGGTTATCCTCTTATTCAAATTAGTAATAGTTTGAGTTAGAGGTGTTACAATATACCATCCCTCATTTAGATTGGCTACTAGGTTGAGGGAGGGGTGCTACAACAGGTGTCACATTTGGTGGTATATGAGCTCTAGTGTAGGCATTCCTCAATATTTAAAGGTTACATATGAATGTCATAGGACTTAAAACATGCATCATGTAATAGTATGTTATCAAGGTATATAATATGTTCTTTTACCTACAGACTAAGATGGGTTCAGACATGCCTCATAGTGAAGATGTAGTTGAGAGCAATACTATGATGTTTATCGATCAAGGGGCTACTAGGGTTACATTTATTTCTAGAAGTGATGCTAGGCAAACATCTTCAATGTCATAAGTGCCATTAGTTTTCCTACATAAGATGATACAAATTATTGAGATAGGATATTGCAGTAACACCACCACCACCTCCACTACCTCAAGTTCTTAAAAAGACTTATTTCGAGGGGACAAAGAAGTTAGGGGTAGAGAACTTCAAGGATAGAGGAGTGGTAGGCATCAGTGTAGTAGAATATTAGATGAACAATACTATTAAAATCATGAAGTAGCTTAAGTGCACTCTTAAAGGGAAAGTTATTTGTACATCCTCTTTCCTATAGGAGAAAGCCTTCGAGTGGTGTGATTTTTTGATTAAGCACATGGATGAAGCTAATGTGACATGGGTTTTCTTCTTGGAAGAGTTTCAAAAATAGTACATCATCGAGCAATATCTTAATTCCATAAGGCTAGAGTTTGTGTATCTTAAGTAAGGTGAGAGGTCTATACCAGAGTATAAGAAAGACTTCACTATGTAGAGTTATTATGTCAAGAATGTTGGTTAACATGGACTGATGCACATTGGAAATAAAATATTGATAGAATCTTAGCAAAGGTTGGAACATCAAAAATTTGAAATATAAAATATTTTAATTAGAGGAAATCAGAAAATAAGAATTTACCATAAATTTTCTATGTGATTCCAATATGCAACATTCCTTTTCTTTTGCTCATTTCACTGAGTTGTCACAAACCATAGTGATCTTCAATTGGGAACCCCTCTAAGTAATCCATATAAGAAGTTCTTAGAAGAGAACAACTTTAACATCTAGGTGCTAGTATGATTTTGAAGTAGATGAAGGGAGAAGAAGAAATTTATATGTTTTCAATTATTTTATGCAGTAATTTTTGCTACAAAAAATATGTGTATGGTGGCTTTAAGTGTATGGGTTATTTATACTTCAAATAAACCTTTTTTAGGTCAAATTTTACCTGTCAAAATCTACCTAAAGTGGGATTAAAATAGACCCACCAATTGGGCCTATTTCTATCTTATGCGCATAAGCTTTTTAATAGGCTTATGTGTAATCTGCTTTAGCCCCACTTTCATTAGTACTATGTGGAACTCCTAGGCCTCATTTTCCATTAATAATTACTCTTATTTAATACCTTTTAAACCTTTTAAAAGCCCATAAAAATTAGATGTAAGAATAATTAAAATTTTGACTCAACAAGGCTTAGGTCTAAAAAAACTTATTTTCTAAACTTCTCATTTGGAAGGAGAACCCAAGTCCATTTACTTATTTCTTCTTTGTAATTCATTTTCCAATGAAATCTTATATCATTAGAATATTCAATCTCATTAAATCTTCCATAAACTCCTTTTATGTATGTGACCCTATAGGTTTCTAAAACTGTTTAGTAGTACATATTGAATTAGAGTCTTAGTCCAATAGGGATTATATAGATTGAATCTTATTGAATCAATATCAATTTAATAATTGATAAATCACTTGTATACAAGTTAAGAAAGGTGTCTAGACATCCATTATGACTACCTAAGTGATAGAGAGTCAAGTGGTTGGACTTAACTCTTTTATATTCAATTACAATGTAATAAACTCATTTCACCATCTTTTATCCCATCAAGTTTTTGATTATGAACTTATGTCAACTCATAGATTAACTAAGTATGTCAAATTAAGCATAGAAATATTGTTATGATAATTTCACCTTTATTCCTAAAATGCCCTTTGTGAATCTAATTCAAATGTGGCATCTTACTTAAGGCAAAGATTCTTGAATAAAGATTACCTATTAGAACTTTGAGATAAACTCTCTACTACAATATGGGGTTGTAAATCCATTATTAATTACTACCCTATTTTCAAATATGTCATGCCATACCAAAACATCTCACTATGTATACTTCTTTTTTAAAGATAAAGCTTTGGACTCAAAGTCTATCACTCCATTTTTAGGATAGTTAGTGATCTCAAGTATAAAGGTACTTGCACCACTGGTAAGATGAGATACTTTCACTGATGTAGATTATGTATCCATGTGAAGATCTCATGGTCAGCCTCTAATGTACTTACTTCCCAAGTAAACATCCATATGTTAACTCCCAACATCTCTATGGGTATAACTTATGAGAACTACTATTAGATCTAATCAACAAGTATAACATATGCTCATTTCTCTGTAATAACAATATCCTATCTTGTTAATACTACGATCAGAGATATTTAGGTGTATCACATTTGCATGCAATAAGAATTTCAAATCATGAACACTTCATGATTTCCTCTGCACTGTAATTTTATACCAAGTGCTTTATAACAAGGTTTAAGACATTGCAAATAATTATAAATAATATATAAAAATACCATGATATAAAGAGAAATGCCTTTTACATTAATTCACAAGGTATAAACACATGAATATAACCCTATTACATAAGTTCTAGGGCATACTTCTAATAATATCCCACTTGCACTAGACCTAATCTCATATGTTCTTAATACTTATTGAATTTTAATGTTGATCAAACTTCCCTTGTGATAATGTCTTTGTGAGAGGATTAGCTTTGTTATGATCAGTAGGGACCCTTACAATTTCACATCCTATCTATCGATGATCTCTCTGATAAGATTGTAGTGCTGAAGTACATGTTTAGATAGCTGATGAGACTATGGTTCACATGCTTGTGCAGTAGCCCTATTATTATTACAATAAAATGGTATTAGATAAGTAATGCTTGGAACCACTCTAAGTTGACAAATGAACTTCATAACCTAAATGGCTCTCTTAGTTGCATCAAAAGCCACTGTGTACTTAACTCTTATGGTAAAATCTATAGTCATATATTGTTTATAACTATTCCAAACAACTACTCCTCTACATATAATGTACATATACAAAATTAAGATTTACTATCATCCTTATCTAATTGAGAGTTAGCATTAGTATGCCTCCTAACTTGTTGATCTCTTTCTCCATAAACTAAGAGTAAATTCCTACGCCTTCACAAGTACTTAAAGGATATTCTCGATAACCACCCAATATTTCTCTCTATAATTTGATTGGAATCTACTCATGACAGTCAGAGAAAAAGGTATATTGGGTCTTATAGATAACATAGCATTTTATCTATGCATGTTGACTATGAAAGACAAAGCAACCTTCAAAATCTAAAGCAACCTTCAAAATC
>CANXYI012004241.1:0-14431 GCA_948208565.1 Hura crepitans
TTCAGATTGGCTTCAAACTTTACCCAAAATTCTCTTGTAATTAATACTATCCATCGGTACATTTAGTGCGACTCGGGTCTCGGGAAGCACTATTCATCCCGAGAAGTACTATTCACGAGAGTTGGTATTTTCAGGTCGTTACAGTTTGGCTTATGGAAATGTGCTCGAATTTTGGTTGGTTGATCTCACATGAACTTAGAGTTACGTGAAAGGTTGTGAACTTAAAAATCATGGTAGTCACTTGACCTAAAGTTAAAATGAATTATAAATGTTTATAGTGATTAGAAACACTTAAAAGCATGTGAATTGACCCTTGATTTATACTTGGATAATAAGTCAGAAAATGGCTTAAAATTGTGATGTAAAATGTGGCTTGGAACTGAACTTGATTTGTGCCTTAAGGGCTAAAGTTTAGACTTATAATTGAATGGCATTGTGCCTATGTCTTGGCCTTGAGATGTGGTCTAGATTTGGATTGGCTTAAGGGGTATGACATGGTGATTACATTGATGAAAATTTCACTGAATTTGGGCTCAAATTATGTAACATGAATTTAGTTAACATACATACTTAACATGGCACGACATATAAGCAAGAAATGGCATAAAAGATGATTAAAAGTGAACTTGAATGTCACTATAAAATATGATGAAAGTGACTCAAAATCTACCTTTAAGGGCTAAGGTTTGTAAGTACATAATGTATCTATAATTTGTGCCTATCAAGGTTATAATAAGTGATTGTCTATTGTGGCTTTATGCTTATAAAATTGGCCTAGAAATGTGTTGGCTTCGGGCCTATGATTGTAAGAAATAAAATGGTAGAAACTGTGTTGAAATTGGACCTAGAATGGTTCCAGAAATGAACTTTGAAACTATTGTCAAAATGACATGTAACTATCCAGTTGACCTTTACCTGAATAAAAAATATCACTGAACAGAAATTATGAAAATTATGAAGAATATAGCATAACAATTTGAAACACATTGAATCATGAATTTGACATTATCATAACTTAAAATATGTTTTGTGATTTTTTCCGACAGAACTAAAAAGTGGCTAAAACAGACTAAGATAAAAATGAACTATGTGTTAAAAATTATAACTGACTATTATTGAATCTTAAATAGTATGAAAACACTATTGGTCAGTAAATGAACTTAAAATGAGCTACTTGACCCATTAATTAGATACCTACTGGATGTGTTAACCGATCAACTTAGGATTTTAGCAGCTGCTAGTTGTCTGATATTTAGGCAATGATATTTATTGTGGTTGAGGAGGCCTACGAGCTGATCTCCATTATGTCACATATCTGTATGATTTATTTGTGGCTGGGGAGGCCTATGGACTGGTCTCCATTATATCACATAGTTGTTGAGATTTATTGTGGCTGGGGAGGCCTACGAGCTGATCTCCATTATGTCACACAGATTGATGTATTTATTTGTGGCTGGACAGGCTACGGGCTGATCTCCATGATGTCACACATGCCGGTGTAGCAACTGAGGTATAGAATGGGGACCATTGTACTAGTTTATTCCCTCTAGGTCTAGTGTTTGTAAGTGTCATCTTTCTAGTTGGGCTAGTGAATTAAATTAAATAAATAATCAATATGATCATGGAAATAAAATTAAGCATAATTGGATAATATTTTTTTGAATAAATTGATGAAATACAAACCTAAAGGCATTTTGGTAATTTTACACATATGTTATTAAATGAAATGATTAATGCAAAATATGCATGCCAAGAATATTAATAACTATCCTAAATGATTTATGTGAGTTAAAAAGATTATTTTATCTGCCTTAGGGGTATTTTGGTAATTTAGCACTATAATGTATAAATTAAACTAAATGATTTGGCAAGAACAATAATTAGACTGCACATATATGAAAATATATGATGAAATGATTTAAATGCTTTAAGTTCACCACTGAGTATCTCGTATATAACGTACCTGTTTTGGTGCACATGTAATCAAGATCAGAATCCTACCTCATGAAGCGTGTAGATAAAAGTTCAATGGATACTTTTTGAAGGAACACAAAGTAAATGTTGTATAGTTTTGATATCCGTATACTTAGTTGGGAAATGAGTACAAGATATGTATTTAGGTTCTGTAAATGTAATGTATATAAGTATGTATAAACTATTGATGTGAATGGAATAGAGCTATATGTTTTGTGAATGCATGTTTAGAAATAATGCTTATTAATGATGTGAGCCTGAGGCTCTATATATGTATGCTTATTATCTGTGGCTTGAGGCTTGTGTTGCTGTTTGAATAGACTGATTTTAGGTTGATAATGAAAGACCAGATGGATCCAGGAGTTATGAAATGATTATAAAAGTGTTTAAATAGGTTTTAAAATTTTTGGATAGGATCCTGGATAGCCATTATGCCGTCAAAATTTCAGAAAAAAATAATAGAAGTTAAACGAATGGTACTAGTGGCAAAGTTAGGATGGGTGACCTAGGAGTACGTGCATCACCTATTGGGTTCTTTCAGGAATCCAATAAGGGGTGTCACAAGAAGGGTTATGATTGGTTATGATGGGAACTTTTTAGAGGATTTAATAGAGATTGGATTGGTGATGAGTGATTATAGCTTTTTCAAAGAATTGAAAGACTTATATTATTCCTATATGTTGTTTACCTGTTTAAGTCCTTAGTTCCAAACAATTGTACATATCTTTATGATTCTTACGTTTATATGTTCCAAAGTGCAATTATTGATTATATATATATACACACAAACACACACATAGTGAGTGAGTGAGAGACATAAAGATTTAACATTTAGTTACAAGTTACACATTTAGGAAATTTGCAGCTCCTAAATGAAGCATCTTTCACTTGTCCATTACTGGTGAAAGTATGCCATTATTTATTAGGTATAGGGAGTTCATAATTGATAATCATAGTATAGAATCGCTTTATAGGCTTTTACAACAATTATTGATGATCATAATTGTTATTTTCTTTAATGCCACTGACAATTTTTGTATTAATTGAAGACACTTTGGTTTTGAAGCTTTAGATTTTAAAATTGTGCAAAAGTGCAAATGGATGAACAACTTATAAGTTTGATCAATTTTGTTTTCTTATTAATCCAACTTTGGATACAATATATTTATAAAAGGGAGATTGTTACAATATAGTACTTAGTTTATAAATATTGATTTCAACTTTTTTTAGTATTGATATATTGTTATACACCGGATAATTTAACCTTAAATAAGTTGATTTACCTTTTTTATTTAGCATTATGTTATATAGAGTATTCAATAAGCTTTTGCATCACATTATACTAAGTTATATCAATATGCTATACATTGTTATACCAATTTATAGTCCAAAACATTATGGTACACTACTATGATAGTAAAACCAAATTATGCTAATTTTTGGGGTCTTCTAGACAATGGTATAACAACCTTTTACACCATATTATACTAAATTTCAGCATCTTTTGAAAAATGGTATTACACAATATAACATCTAATTTATGATATGATGTTGAACTTTTGTATTTATTATTTATGAATGTATGGTAGTTTTCAATTTTGACAAAAATATGAAGAAGAATGAACAGAATAAAAAAAGTGGTAAAAAAGCATTGTCTTCAACAATTATGAAGAAATATGGTAAAGAAAAGAAATCTGCAATTCTACGGAGTAAAAATAATTTTGAATTCGATGAAGTAAAGAAAAGAATGATTATATCAATTATAGACGCAAATGATTTTATAAAGAGAAGTTCAAAGAAGGCAAAGATTGTCATTTGAGATTCTAATATTAGTTAAAAAAAAAGGCCCTTTCTTAAACATAAGCTTTGCACCTTGTATGGAAAGTTGTTTTCAATTGCAAAAAAGCTCATTACTATTTTAAAAGTTTCCTTGTTGAAAAATTGTCCCACTTCAAAATTTAAATGCCTAGGGTTGCTTATGATGGTAGATTTATTTTGAGATTTTTCAACACTATTATTTATTGTATTAACGATGTATTGACTCAATAACATCACATAATCCATTATGGTAGAGATATTTGTTTGCCTACTTCACTTGCTATTAATAGATATGTATTTATCTTAGTCAAGCTTTCATCCACAAAATAAAATCAAATATTAACAAAAGGACATTAAATATTTGGTAAATTTACTTAAATTTCAAATATAACCTGTCTCAACATTATCTTTCAATGTTATACACAAGGGATATAGTATTAGATTTGAGTTCATATGCCTCAAAGCCAAGTAAAATAATAAAGTTTCGTCATCATATATCTTCATTGTAACATAGACATCTTTCCCAACATACTTGATATCCAATGTAGTTGTTTGTACATTATTTATCAATTTATTTGATATTATACCAATAAAATGTTCAAAGTTGCAAGATTCTGGAATTAATATTCCCTCAACTTCAAAATTCTCAAATTTTTCATCAATCCACTCTCCTTTGTGATGAATGAAAATAGATGTGTTATCCATCAATGTCAATAAATGATAAAATTTAAAATTCTGCAATCAATAACCAGTTAAACAAACAATTTAGTATTGAAAATTAAACAAATAATACATACAAACAATTTACTAATATGATATAATGGTCCGTTATACCATGTTATACCAATATACATGTACTTTTAATCAATAGTATAACTTTAATGGTATAACACAATATAAAACTGTCCGTTATATCATGTTGGACCAATTTACTTTTGTTTAATGGTATAACACGGTATAGCTATCCATTATACCCTGTTCTAACAATTTCTAGCCATTTCTTTGTAATGGTATAACAAGGTATAATCGACAGTTATACCATGTTATACTAATTTTTAGCTACTTCTATTTAATGATATAACACGGTATAACTGTCCGTTATACCCTGTTATACTAATTTTCAGCCACTTCTATTTAATGATATAACACGGTATAACTGTCTATTATACCCTATTATACTAATTTCAAGCCACTTCTATTTAGTGGTATAATGCGGTATAACTATCCGTTATACCTTATTATATCAATTTTCAACCACTTCTTACCAATGTATAACAAGGTATAACCCAATTTCTAGCCACTTATGTTTAATAATATAATACGGTATAATTGTCCGTTATATATTGTTATATCAATTTTCAGTCACTTTTATTTAATGGTATAATATGATATAACTGTCTGTTATACCTTGTTGTACCACTTTTTAGCCACTTTTGACTAATGGTATAATACAGTATAACCGACAGTTATACCCTGTTATACAAATTTTTAACTACTTCTATTGAATGGTATAACTGTTCGTTATACCATGCTATACCAATTTCTAGCCACTATACACTCCTAAACATTTAAACAAATACTTAATATACATAAATGTATAAAAAGATCATTTTTTTTACTGAAATAATACTTTTAAACCAATTTAACTCACATGAAAAATAGAAAAACAGTCAAAATATAATGCAGTTAGATGAATCATACCTATTTTAAAATTTGAAATTTAGCAACCTCAATCTATTAAGAGAAATTTGATAGATAAGAACTCAACATAAATAATTATTTGTTAAAGAAAGGCTTTTAAGAGGAGAAGTAATGCAAAAGTAATGAAAAGGAGTTGAAAGGATGGAAAATTATTACCTTGGTGTATATTTGATAATGAGATAAATTTTATATATTATTGAAATCTTATAATCTAATGATATATTTTTGTATAAACCCCATTTTTTTTTGAGGAAACATAACTAACGGTTATTGGATTTTAAGTTTTGGTTCCTTCTTTTTTTTTTCACTTTATATTTTATTAGAGCAAATAAAATTTAAGAATAACTATAACATGGACCAACACTTCATCATTTATCTTTTTCTTTTCCTAATTTTTTTTTGAAGAAAATGCATAATAATATATTTAAAAAGTGATAAGAATATTTAGAGGTACTTAGGTTAGTCTTTTGAATTAGTTAATAGTTGTTTCAATTCTATCAGCTAATTCAAAAGTATTTGCTTAACATAAAACACTACTATCTATTTAAACAGTATGATTTTTGGAGATTTTTATGAGTAAATAAGGGTAAATTATTTAGTTTCTAACTCTTTTTACAAATTTTTTTTTTCTGATTATCAATTATCAATATTTCATCTGTTTGATCATACGTAGGTAAATTCAAGAATGATTCTATTAATTGAGGGACTTTTTTTTTATATAAATCATGTTTTGGATTGTAAAATATTAGAATATTATTTTAATTCTTGATTTTTTTTTCATATATTTTTCATTGAATGTTCTTTTAATTATAAGACAATTGAAAATTTAATAAAAAATTTATTACGATAATTTGTAAATTTAGACATTTTTATTTAAATAGATTAGGAATCTTCCTCTTCTTTATTAAAAAATAAATAAATTTGTGAAAATTTTTTTTTGTAATTTTTTTAAAGTTAGTTGTTATATTGTAATTGCAGTTTATATATCCTTATTGTCTCAATTTTTTTATATAGTAAATAAATATAAATATTATATTAAATTAAAAAATAATATTTATATTGATATTACAACCGATCAACAATAATTTTATAAAATTTTACTAAATACTTAAATATTAATCAATTACCAACAACAAATGGACTCAACAATTAAATCTTCGAGAATATTTTTACATATTTCAAATTAAATTTTTTACCCGAAGTTAGCATTTTACACTTAATAAATAATTTTACAGAGTCATCGCAACAGCTAGGAGGAAAATTGTTTTCTGTTAATTTTTAATATATAAAGAATTATTTTGACAACTTCAGATAACTAAATCCTTATGTTAACTTTAAATGTATGCAAAATTACACACATAAAATTGTAAATAGAACTTCAGCTTCTTTACTAAATAAATAGCTTTTCAATTAGAACCCCAAGACAAAACAGAAATTTGACTCGGCGGCAAAATGATTAATTACTAAAAACTGTTGCCTTTTTATTTTGAAATAACTCAATATACAAAATTTTAGAACTGTCATCATTATATTGAGATTCATACGTCATAAATAATTATTTCTCAATAGCTTTCTCTTCCACGCAAATATCCAAATGTATCCCTGATTTCTCCCAGAGATGAGTTTGAAGTTGAGGCTACAGCAGAACAGTCGAGTTACAATTTGCCACAGTGTTTATGGTCTCAATTACCGATTCATCCAAATAAGCATACAATTATTCTCGTATGTTCCCCCATGACTTGCCAAGCAGGAAAACCGAAACAAAATATGAAAGAAAACTGGGTGCAATACTTGCAAAACCTTTTTACACTTCCTACGTGGTTGAACTCACTGACCATTTGGAACTGCGTCAGCAGTTTCGGACCCAGTTGAACTCTGTTTCCTTTCCGCCTGTAGTGACCGACACAGTGATTCCAGCTTTTCTTTTTGGTTCCTTGTTTTCTTCAGTTGCTTCTTCAACTTCTCACGCTGTCCAAACAATAAGAAGAACGCCATTAGTTGGGCTAATTAAAAAAAAAAACTCAAGCCGACGTGTTGTGATCTCTTATTGAGGATCGGAACACCAACAATAAATCAAACTCGTCAAAAAAAGCTCGTACCTTCGAACTTGTCAAAGGAAGTTACGTACCTTAGAACTCAATTAAAAAGAGAATCTGATCTCTTAAAAATTTTTTAAACTTTCTGCTTATTTTATTTATTAAGATTCAGCCTCTTTAAATAGAGTTACAAACCTAATAAAATAAGAAACGACTTTCTGATTAGAAAATTATTCATTTCTCTTTAATTAAGTAATATTAAAACAGGAAATAGAATCACTAATTTACACGAATTAAATCACTAAAAATCTGCCTAAAATCACTAAAAATTGACCTAAAATCTCTAAGTATTCATTTAACAGTAACATTACTTCCCTCTGGGAGAAAGAGATTGTCCTCAAGCTCAAAACATCCAAGGCCCTTATCATTCTCCTTCAAGCGAAAATTACAAATACGGATAAATGGTAACCATATTAAATTTTGAAATAAATTAAGAATTCCAGTCAATAACAAGTCTAGCCTGCTGGCCAAAACCATTAGTCCTTGTATCAAGGGAGCTTGAGATTTGTTTCTCTTATATACCAATCGATGGTCTAAAAAAAATTCAGCTTTTTGTATTGCACTCGAAATTTGTGGCCCTTTGATATCAAATTTTGTAGCCAACAAATCCATAGACCCCTCAATGGTTGAAAAGCTAGGCTTCATGTGTTGTGGCACCACATTTTCTGTTGGCTTAGATTGATTGTCTGCTATAGGAGGCAGGTTCTTATCAATATTATTGCTGCTCCTGGTTATTCGTCTGGTTAGGCAAAAGAGCATTGCTTCTTTTAGCAACATTCTCTCCTCTGGTGTTTGGTTCTGATACCAATTGTTGTAGTCCTATAATGAAGATCAGAACACCGGCAATAAATCAAGCTTGTCAAAGGGAACTCGTACCTTCGAACTCGTCAAAAGGAGTTGCGTACCTTAAGACTCGTTAGAGAGAGAATCCGATCTCTTCGAAATCTTTTAAACTTTTTGCTTATTTTATTTATTAAAATTCAGCCTCTTCAAATAAAATTACAAGCCTAATAAAATAAGGAACTACTTTCTAACTATGAAATTATTAATTTCTCTCTAACTAGGTAATATTAAAACAGGAAATAGAATCACTAATTTGCAGGAATTAAATCACTAATTTAGAAATCCTAAAATCACTAAAAATCTGCCAAAAATCTCTAAGTATTCCTTTAACAGTAACACAATGGATCTATTTTAATACCGTAGGAGAAGAACCTCACTATGAGCTAATATGTGTTGGCAGCACTGATATCTCAAGAACAGCATTTATGTCATAACTAATAAAGCAGGAGCATTATCCGAGCCAACAGAATATATAACTAGTGTAATCAAATTCCTAGTAGTTGGGCACAAAAGAATTGGTCACGAACATAGCCTACAACCAACCACAATGGAAGAAAATACAAAAGCAAATAACATTATATCCTCCATTGGTGCAGAGATCCAAATTAAATCACCCCTCTCAAATTGCTGAAAAGGGATTGGGATTAATTACACTCGTAATCATTAAACTTTCACCTTGATATCGCAACGACAAGAAATAATTGACTTATAAACATAGTATAACTCATTTTTACTTAATTGTAATAAAGGTAAAAATGGCTGGAAATTAATAGTACTATGACCAGAATTTGACACATCATATTATCTCTTAAAGATATTAAATGATTATATAAATGATGACAAGAATTAGACGTATCAATTTTTTATTCCCTAATTGCCAATTCCTAGCCTTTTTTACCTCTATTACAATTAAACAATATTTAAATTATATTATGGTTACGAATCAATTATTTCTGACTAGTTATAGCATTTGTTGTGGTCTGGACCCAACATCACTTTTTGATGCTTCGCCATCGGAGAAAAGCACTATGGTTTGAAAACTAGTTCTTTAATGCAGACCATATTGAGATTGAGCTAGCATGAAACTCGATATGGTAGGCCCAGAAATTTTCTGGCAAACTTTACAGTGGTCTAAGCCAAGTTTATAAGCCAAACTGGCTTGAACATAAAACGCAAAAGAGAATCTATTATATCTATGCGTTCGAATTTTCTAAACTTCTAAGATAGTAATATTCAAAAATCGTGCATCACAATTTTCTCGTGTGATTTTTGAATTAGCAAGTGAATTTGTTTCGAAGAATTTCAAATTAATGAATAATGCATGATAAAGCATATTTACGAAACCTATGTAAAAGCATAAAGGGGAAAAAGTTTCGCAGGATTCAGTTTGTCTCCAACAATCTTGTTTATGGTCCTATTTCTGCCAAACTCCCCCTCAAAATGCATAAGCAAGTAGCAGCCAAACATTTTCAATCAATTGAGCATATGAAGTATGTATCACAAAAATGCATGCCATTCTTACCTCCTCAACAAGTTCTATGAGGGTAATATCTGATTTCTCAGACTTGCTCTTCAAAAACACATTTTCCTTCTTCAGTTCCTTATTTGATTTTGCCATCTAGCATTTTATACACATAGTTAGAATGCATAAGTTTGAAAATACATGCAATTGATATTTGTGAATAAGAAACTAATGCACCTTCTCAATCTCTTGCTTAAATGTTTCAAACACCTCATTGCTTTTTAACAATGCATCCTACAAAATCAAGCTTACAACTTTAGATTGACCAGATATATATTGATACAGAATCATAGATAAACGGCTAATGCTTCACAACAACAATTACAGTGCAATGAGAAATGATAGCCAAATGGACCACATATCAAAATATGATAACCGAATTTTCAAGAATCAAAAACTTTTTCTGGAGATAGGGAGCTGAGAAAGGCTTGACTTGGTACACAAAGGCTTGACTTGGTACACACATACATTGAGAAGCAAAACATATTCTTATGAAGTCTCGAATTTTGATGTCAAGCATGCAACAAGCAATGCTTCTAATTTTATACCACAAATGAAACTTTGAGTCCACAATCTATGATAGAAATATTAGCACAAGAAAATATTAAATGATCCATGACATAGAAAGAAGTTGACCTGGAATTGTTGGAATTTTTCTCCATCAGCTGTCAACTGCAAGCGCAAATTCTTTTCAGTAGCCAATAACTGTGACACCTGTTCAGCATATATTTTCATCTGAGACTGCTCCTGAATTAATTTCTCTTCATGTTGCTTGATCTTCAAATCAGCAAGTTGAAGTTCCAGTGATTTCTGCTTTAACTGTGCATCCAAAATTTAAACCACCAGGTGAATAATAACTTAAAATTATATAACCAATAAGCATCTCCATATTCAAGTTTATAATAAACTATGTACCTGCTGTGCATATTGCTGTTCAGAAAGAGCATATTGATCAGCTAGCTGCTTCAGCTTGTTTCTTAACCTAACCATGAAGAACTTTGTGGATTACAGTGAATAGAAATTATAATTGTAGATTTATATTGAACAAACTTGAATCAAAGAATTAAAATTGCAAGTCATGAAACGGGGTAGAACTAGACAGATTAGTTTCCTTTTCCTCGCTGATGATGGAAGCAAACAGGCACACAAGAGAACGATTCAGTTTAAAACAATTTCAAAATCTCATGAAACCATCATCATTCTCATAAAAAGATAGAGCTATAGGTCAGTAGGAAATGGAGCTATGGAGCTATGAGCACGTAGAATGGACAAAAGCTGACAGTGGCAAAGTGCATCTGTTTCTAGCATGAGAAGGACAATGAGACAGGCAAAGTGCCTCCACTAACTCTGTTTCTAAAATGAGAAGAATCGTGTAAACATATTTATGAAACAAACCACAAGGTAGAGCAACCCAGATAAGATAAAGTGTTGAATTAAGTAATTAAACGTGTGACATGGGCTCAAGGCTCATCAGGATCTAGTCTTACTGCCTCAGCCTGCAGAAGGCAGCTCTCTTTATGAGGCATGCACAGAGGCTCCAAAGGCATACGCCTTGAGTCACAGGCAAGGCACAATGAAGGCATGCCTCGTGAAGCATTGTCCTCATATTTGTGTTATTACTTTCCATTTAATCCATCAAGCAACCTATACCATTGAATTGAAAGAGAAAAAATAGATTACCATGCTTCCATAATACAATTTCAAACTAAAACAGAAAAAGGGAAGAGCGGGTAGGAGGAAAAAAAAAAAAAAGATGAATTGGTTATATTACTATGGTTGCTAGAGCTAGTGCATTTAACAAATTAAATTACAACTAGGTAAAATTCAGTCCACCTCCAATCCTCACATTTGAAAAAGGTAAAAGTATCTGATCATCTTATGCCAATACTCGCCAATAGTACTTAAAGTTCAGGGATAAACATTTATTTTCTAGAAGAGTATAGAGGAGAAACAGAAGTGATCAATATGAATGTTATGATTCAAGTTTTACCTAAGTGCAGTGTCGATAGGGAACCATACAAATGGAAAAGAGAAAGAAGTTTGCTCTGCCAAAGAGCAGCTGGCAGAAAAACTTTAAGGTGAAACAGAGAAGAGAGATGTTGCTTGCTGCAGTTTATTGAATATGACAGGAAAAGTATTTGGTTTCATTTCAACAAAAGTACTGCAGAAGGATAAAGTTCTTGGAAGATATATTTGTAAGATAAAATACAGATGTCAACAGACTAGAAAAGTATTTAGTTGATTTTGCAGATTTTTTCCCCCTCATTTTGTTCTGTTAAGTTTTTGTACTGCTGTGTTATCTGAGGTGGTCTTGATGGGCTTAGATTCTATTCATTTTATAATTCTTTGGCAACAAAATAGAAGTTTATTGACCAAAAAAAGGGAAGAAAATAGTGCCAATTTGATGATGACTGAGTCTTAATGTAGCTTCAGATTGTAGGAGTAGGATTATTGCTTTAAGTCTCTTTAGCATCTTCATTTGAATCTTAGGATTTAGAATATGTTGATATGAAGTTCATGCGTAAATTTTGTTGTTAGTACTTAGTAGCCATTTCATAATACTTATGTGATTTTCATTTTCCTATTTTTTGCACCTCATACCTGTCAGTGTCAGCCACAGGTCTGTGCCTTGGACTAAAATACCAGCATTAATTGAAAGGCAGAGCAAAAAAATTGAGAGCACAGAAACGGGCATTTGTTAGCTTAAAATCAGATGCCAAGTTATTATAATGCAAGAAAGGAAATCTTTAATGAATTGAGTTTATCTTGTTTCAATAAGAATGGACCTTTAAGAATTATTTCTACTCAGTTATTTAAGAATATAGAGTTTGAAAATTTTCTTTTCATCTACATGCCTCTAAAAATCCATGATTCTCATCTATTAATTGTGATTGCTAGTTTTATTAACACAATATTAGGGATTATAAATGGATAGTATCCCATAATGTTACTAGTCCTACGATTGCAATATCTCATCACTAATATCATCATACATTTATGCATCAGGTCCAAAAGAAGATGAGGAAATCAAGCAATCTATCATCTTTATGAATTTTCTTCAGCTTACATCTCATTCTCCTTCAACTGAGAGAAAGACTCCTCCTTCTGCTCCTCTAACTTGTTGCTGACATCCTACAACCAAAATGTACAAGTTACCTCAATTACATGTGATAGTAGTCCCTCTACAAGCAAGGAGAATGCACATAAGCTACATGGTTCTGAAGATAAAGAGTAAATACTGCACTCAAAGGAAAAATAAAAAAAAATTAATATCAAATCAATCAAACCTTGATTGCATCTTGGAACTTGGCAGATAAGTCTAGTCTCAAATTTTGCCCTTCTGTTGATACCCTTTTGCACTCTTCCTGTCAAATTATCAAAGTTCACTGGTGTCTCACTCAAGCATGATAGGGACAATCCTACAAATAATAGATAAAATCGTGCTGGATACTGCAGACACATTAAAAAAAATGCTTCACATTGAAACAAGTAAAAACACTTATATTAATTACACAACTGTCATTTACAAACTGGCAAAAATTGAACAAGACAAAAAATTGGTTTGAATCCAGTGATGTGAAGGTAGAATCCCAAAATGGCATTAAATACAAGTCAATTCTTGAGAAGCAGTACAAGTAATTTTGCAATACCTAAATAACATAATCAGTGGCAATTAATACTGTTACACCAATTTTTTTTTTGTATCTCACTAAATTATAATGTAATAATACCAATACACCCCTTACAACCTTTAGTATAAATCAGAGCAATTGAAAAAATGAAACTTAATCTGCCTCCTTTAATATAGGCCTAAATAAAAGGCCAGGAACGAATAAAAAGAATTTAATAATTTGTCAATTCTAAGCGAAAATCAAATTTAGGCTTGAATAAAGCTCAAGTTTACATGGACCTGAAAAAGATAAAAAAACTGAAAAATATTCCCAAAAAAGTGAGTAGATTTTTAAAAATATATTTTGCAGTCCAAATGATAACTCCACTTCACAGCCATTGTTAGGAAATATGAAAGATATTAATATTTAAAACGATTATCAACTTACAATAAAATTATATAATGCAGATAGAGTTTTAAAAGGCAAGTATACCATAAGCATTTTATTCTGGCGCTGTAGCTCTCTGCAGAGTGACTCAAGTTTATCACGAACAGCAATTGCTGCAAAAACCATAAAGGAAAGCAGTTTTTACTAGTAAAATTCACCTTACTTGGTAATTGTATATCATAAAGATAATTCCCAATGAAGTTTTATCCCGTACTCCAAATGTAAACTTTGGCAATGTATTAAAATTATGTGCCTCAACATGTGCAACTCTAATATGACTAACCTCATGGGGGATAAGATCAGCATGAAATAACATCACAACAAAAGCAATGCTTTTTTACCCTCAGAATCCAGTCATATCACTGACCAGCAATTCACAAATTACATTTTTAGCCAGTTTGAATTACCCAAAATTCATG
>CANXYI012004399.1:0-11256 GCA_948208565.1 Hura crepitans
CAGAGGCTTAGAAAGATATGAGAGAGGTCTAACCTGCTGCATTAGGACTGCCCCAATACCCGAACCACTAGCATCAAATTCCAAGACAAAAGGTTGAGTAAAATCAGGCAGAGCAAGGACTGGAGTAGTGGTCATAAGGCCTTTTAGTTGATCAAATGCTTGTTGAGATGTAGGAGTCCATTGAAAAACCCTCCTAAAGGAGAGTCATGACAGACAAAAGTTTCTGCCACAAAGTATTAGAGCTGCAATGTATAATTTGCCCTTATATCTGATAAGACCTCCAACTAAAGAGTGATTAGGAGAAGTATTTGGAGTAATGGATAGCTGTTGAATTAATTGTTGAGCAGCAGTATCCCCTAAATAGGAGTTGAGGACCTCTTGGATCCAAGTAGGAATTATTCTAGAGATAGTTAGAGGTTTGAAACTACTATCAGGTGTAGCTTGTCTAGATAGGGCATCGGCTACCCGATTGTCCACCCCCTTCTTGTAGTGAATACTGTAATCATGCCCTAACAATTGGTTGATCCCTTTCATGTGGATGAAGTTGTGTAGTCTTTGCTCTAGGAGATGTTTGATACTTTCATGGTCGGTCCGAATAAGAAAATGACCTTGATCTAAGTAATGCCGCCAATGAGTAACAGCATGGATGATGGCAATTAATTCCCTTTCATATGCGGATAATTTCTATGAGCGAGGGCGCAGAGGCTTAGAAAGATATGAGAGAGGTCTAACCTGCTGCATTAGGACTGCCCCAATACCCGAACCACTAGCATTACATTCCAAGACAAAAGGTTGAGTAAAATTAGGCAGAGCAAGGATTGGAGTAGTGGTCATAAAGCCTTTTAGTTGATCAAATGCTTGTTGAGATGTAGGAGTCCATTGAAACTGATCTCTTTTAAGCAAATCAGTAAGAGGCTTGGCAAGAAGACCATAGCCTTTAATAAATCTCCTGTAATAACTAGTCAGCCCCAAAAATCCGCGTAACCTCTTTAAATTTGTAGGAGTAGGCCAAGAGAGCATAGCTTCAATCTTACTCGGATCTGTAGCTACTCCTTGAGCAGAAATTACATGACCCAAATAAGAAATCTGCTGCTGTCCAAACTCACACTTGGACTCTTTAGCATAGATTTTGTTAGATTGCAGCAACTCCAAAACAGCATGTAAGTGTTCTAAGTGAAGCTCCAGCATGGGACTGTAAACTAGAATATCATCAAAGAAAACTAAAACAAATTTCCGCAAATATGGTTTAAAAACGGCATTCATGAGAGCTTGGAAATTTGTAGGTGCATTGGTTAAGTCAAACGGCATGACCAAAAATTCATAATGACCTGAGCGTGTGCGGAATGTAGTCTTGTGGATATTTGTAGGTTGCATTCCGATTTGGAAATAACCAGATCGGAGGTCAATCTTGGAAAAGAAAGAAGCTCCATGAAGTTCATCAATAAGATCTTTTATTAATGGAATGAGAAATTTGTGTTTGATGGTAAGTTTATTGAGCTCCCTATAATCAACACAAAAACGCCAGCTGCCATCTTTTTTTTTTTGACTAGAAGAACAGGTGATGAGTAGGGGCTATGGCTGGGTTGAATAATAGAATTTGAGAGCATTTCGTCTACTAATTTTTCTATTTCGGATTTCTGGTGGTGGGAGTATCTGTAGGGCCAAATATTGATAGGTTCAGAATTTGGGGAATGGCATGATCATATTTTCTAGGCGGTGGTAATTGTTTAGAAATTTGGAAAATAGATGAATATTGGGAGAGTAGATGTTGGATAGGTGTGGGTGGAAGAGATTTGTGTGTATTAGCAACTGGTGTATGAGTTGGTTGAACAGTGATGAGAAAAATTCTGGTGGTGAAACCCCACCAATCACTGTGGAGGGATTTGTTGAAGGCTTTGGTGGTCATCAGCTTAAGGCTAGCTTGGTCATTGAGCCCTTTAAGCTCTAACGTTTTCCCTTGATGCATAACCGTGAGTTTATTGGCAGCAAAGTCGAATGTCACCGGAGAGTGGCTTTTCATCTAGTTAACTCCGAGTATCAGGTCGTAATCCCCTAGTTCAAAAACCCGCATATCAAACTTGAATTTGCTGCCTTGCATACTCCACACACATTGGTTGCACTTATCTTTTACAAGAAGTTTCCGACTATTAGCAATTGTTACAGTAACAGGGGATACTTATATGATTGGGAGCTTGAGATCCTTAGCCACCTTAGAGTCAACAAAACTGCGGGTGCTACCACTATCGATTAAAATCATGATAGTCTTCCCATTTAGTTGACCCTTAAGTTTGATGGTGTTATTGCTCAATCCCCCATTAACAGCATTGAGTGAGAGGGCAATGTGCTCCATTTCAGTAGTGTCTGGTACTAGCACTGCGTCGGAAATGTCGTGCTAGTCTTCATCAACCTTATTGGGGTCCTCAGTGTCACAAGTTTGCAGAGCCATTAATTTTCTATTAGAACATTGATGGCCTAGAAAGTATTTATCACTGCACCTGTAACAGGAGCCTAGGTTCCGTTTTTGGTTATAAGAAAGGCCTTTAGGTTGAGAGTTCAGGGTATCAAGAGGTTGTGTAGTGGGTGAAGCAGACATAGTGTTGGACGAAGAAGGGGTAAGAGGTGTACTTTTTGGAGTAGGTGAGGTGGAGGGCAGAGGCGTATTCCATGGTTTAGGGGAATAAGCTTGTCTGGGAGGAAATTTGGGTGTTAGTGCTTGTAGATGGGTCGTAATTTGGCCTGTTCAATGGACAAATAGAGCTCAGTGGGTTGAAACATCTTGACGATACTCCTGATGTCATCCCTTAATCCCCCAATAAAACAGGAGAAGTAATAAGAATCAACATGGTAGGGTAGAGTTTCTCCATTTAGAGTTTGAGCTCTTCAAATTTATCTTAATAAGCTTCCAATGTTGTAGTCTGTCTCCGTAATCCTCCACAATATCAGATTCACTGAGTTCCTAGAACTTGATGGAAACAGCTTAAGCAAATTCATCCCAAGTAATTCCGTTCCGCCCTCTACTCCAGTTCAAAAACCAAGATTCAGCTCTACCCACCAAAAGTAGGCTAGCCAATTGAACCTATCTTTCAAGAAGAACTTAATAGAGTAAAAAATATTTCCGACATTTAGAGATCCAATTTCTGGACCCATCACTATCAAAAGTGGGTAAGTCACATCTGGGTAGCATTCGAAAAAAATATGGATTCTCTGGCATAATCTCATTGCATTTCTATCGAAGGTAGTGGGTAACAGTCCCCGTTCACCTTGAGGGGGAGGAGAGTTCAGGATCAAGGTTTCTTTACCTCTAGAAGAGCTGGAGGTGGCAATGGTTGGGTTAACAGCAGAGGTTGATGGCAGTGGTGGTTGTGTGAGGGAAGTCTGAATGAGTTGTGTGATGTGTGCCAGAGAACGTTGACTCTCCAGTCTAAGTTCTTCATAAATGACTTGAGTTTTCCTCTGTTCAGAGCGCAAGTCGTTCTGTTCCTGGAGGATAGCTACCATTTTAGTGATATGCTCCTGCTATAAGGCAGGGAGACAGGCCCCTTGCTCTTCGAAATTGGCGTTGAGGAGTTGAAGATGTTCATCGAGCTCCTCAATAGAGGGTGGAGAATCGCTGGAAGTGGGGCCTTTGTTTTTCCGGGCTATCTGATTTTTATGCATGAGTGCTCTGTTTTTGGATCAGAAAACAGAGATGAACAGAATACTGCTGTGAAGAATAAAGAGGAAGGAGGACACAGCCAAGGAATGCCAGGCTCTGATACCAATTTATTAGGAATTCTCCTAACAAAATTAGTAGGGAATGATTAGAACAGAGAAATAGAATAGAAAGTACAGAAAAAGAAGGAGAAGAAGATGACAGAAAAGAGATTTGGAGAGAGGAGAGAGCAGGAGAGAGAGAAGAGAGAGAGAAGAATAATTCTTGAATGATTAGTATTGTAGTCCCCCATATGGGCAGTACATGATATGAGAATGATTTCAACTCTATGAGCTGTACAAACGGAAAAGCAGTGTGTGACACATTACCTGAAAGCTAACATACCTGCTGTATAGGCTGGGTAACAGTTCTATCACATATCCAGCAATAAAAGTAACTAACTCAGAGCCTATTCTCACTATTTCTACGAGGATACTTAACATATTTGTTGTTAGTTTCTTCAATGTATTAATCCGATGGAATTGCTCCTTAAATTACATTTTGAATACCTACTGCATTGCTGATTGTTGTCTAAGACAATGCTTCTGGGTTACACATATATGTGTCATTGGTGTCTATCATAATGCATTTTTGGTTGTAAGTTTGGAAATGAAATGTGTATAAAATTTTGATGGCAGATGAGCCACTCCAAATAAAGTTATCATGTATCACCATGCCGGACAAAGGTAGAGGCATGGTTTTGCCATGTGACATTCCTCAAGCTTCCTTAGTCCATGAGGAAAATCCTTATGCCCTGGTACAAATGCGAACCTATCCTTTTTGTGATATTATAGTTCAAGAAAATATTATTTTATACAAATAAGTTGCACAATGAATAAAAATGCTTGAATTGTTTTGATAAGTTTATTCAAAATAATTTTAATAATTGTAAATCTTCTCCATCCCTATGACTGTTTAATTTCGTACTTACTTTAATCCACTTAGTTCATGAAAAATTATCCTTTAACTTGGTCATATTGTTCAGCATTACTTATAACTTTTTTCGGTTTAGTTCCCTTTCCAGTGTTCGTTTTGGTTTTTTTCAATAATATTGTTTAAAAGCTACTAATTTACAGATCCAAGTGGCGAACATGCTTATATAAACTGTTAATGTGGAGTAAATTTTTTCCTAAAAGTTTTGTGAATGTTGAAGGGAAGACATGGATAAGGGAGGGGGGTGGCTTTCTTATCCTTGCCTTTGTTAGATGACTATTTCCATCCCTGTTCTAAAACTTGGTTGTAGCCACTTTCCTTTTTTCTTTTTATTTAAATAACTATATAGAACCCAAATGCAGTTTATTGTTTTCCAATTAAAAAAATGATAATTCAACATAATTCCTTCTTGATTTTTACTTAAAGAGATTACAGACTTCTGTATTAACTTAAGTTCAATCAGAAAGACATTTGGCATCATTACAGCTATTTTGTACTGGGGAGAGCTGTTTAACAATGAACCTCTAAAACTGAAGCCTAAAATGCCTACTTTGAACCTTTGATCTTTTCATTCTGCAAACAGTTAAATACATCACTCAAAATCCATGTAGGTTAGTTTTTGCATTTTTGTTTATATGTCATCAAATTTAATAAAGTATTATCAAATTCTTCAAAATCTGTTTTCATCTGCTGTAACTAGCTATTTGAAATTCCAAAAAACTTTTATTCTGCTGCCTGTTCCTAATACATTTTCTATGCAGTGTCCTAAATATCATGATTGGGAACATGGTGTAAATAATGTATGATGCATATGGATGTAGGATCCAATCCCCTCTGTGTCTGCCACAGAATAAATGTACTTGCGCAACACCATACATGTCCATTTGTCATTAATACGCAATACCTGCATGCATCTCCTGATAAGCTGTATGAGTTTGTTTAGGTGTTTTGATTTTCAGGTTATATTGAAGAGTTGTCGAGAGACACATTGCCATTACTGCTTGAATGAGTTACCGGCAGATATGGTCCCTTGTATATCATGTTCAATACCATTGTACTGCTCCCAATGTTGCCAAGTACAAGCAAGCGGAAAAAGACTCGGTTGTTACAAACTGAAAAATGGAATTGTTGAAAGCCTACCCAACAATGTTAAAGAGCATATTGCAGAGGTCACTTCATCTAGCAGCTCTGAAGCGCATGTTGAATGCTTTCTTGAGCATAAACATGAATGTCTTGGTGTCAATTGGCCTGCAGTATTGCCACCTGACATAGTTTTGGCTGGTCGAATAATAGCAAAATCTATTTTTCAAAGAAGTGGTTCTATGGACTCTAATATTCTAGGAGCCCTGGTATAGTTCAACCATATATTGTATCGTTATGATATACGAGAGTTATTTTTATACAACGAATTCACATCCTAGATTATTACCTTGTAGGATCTTTCTCATAGTTATTCACAAATTAAGCAAGAAGGAAAACTGGAATTGCACATATATGCCATTGTGCTCTTATGCTGTCTTCAAAACTCATTTGGCTTTGAACTTCCAATAAATGGGGTCGCTTTATCACAGGTTCCTCTCTTCTTCTCTCTTTCCTTCCCCCTCCTCCCCTTTCCTTCTACCCTCCTCATTTCTCCTTCCCATAGGACACTAAGAGGTAGTCAATGCTGCCATTAGTTTAAGCTATGGGCACATTCACAATTTAATAGCGCTCCTTGCCAAAAGAAAAGTAAAAGAGATACAAAACTAAGGATTATAATTGGATGGCTAATTGCACAATTTCCAAATATCCCAATCCTAATCGATTTCCTCATATTGGAGTTTCTATCCTGAATATGGATGTGATACTTGATCTAAGGGTGAAATCTGTTTACTCAGTCAACCAATTTCTAAGAATTGTTGCTTAATCCAGAATTAGTAAATATGTCAAGCAGAGAAGGCTTGAGAATTTAGTTAATGCTTGACCAAAGAACATTATAATTTCTAAAAAGTCCTAAAGACTTTTGATTCAACTTCCTAAATTCCTGAAAAAAAAAATAGTCCGGTTATAGTTTCTTGAAAGTCTTAAAAACTGTGGTTCTACTTCCCAAATTCACGACATAGAATGGGCCCTCAAAGGCTTTCTTTTTTCTATCTTCTTGGTTCCAAATTAATATCATTTATCTTCTGTTTTTCATCTCTGCATGCAGACCATCATACTTGTGGCTCAAATCAGAGTCAATGCTATGGCAGTTGTTCGTATGAAATCTATTGATGTTAACTGCCCAAGAGATCAGGTTGGGAATTTTGCCCATACCGGAGATGCTTTGACAAGTTGTATGGAACAGGTCCATTTTTACTCTGAATTCTTCATCTCTATGTAATGCTTTGTGTATTAAGTAGGACATACGAGTCATTTGCATAGAACTTCATATTGCTTCGCCTTCTTAAAGCTGAGTATGAGAAACGCCCTTCTTTCTATGCTGGCCTGATGTGGTTATAATCTTTTAATAGGTCCCAGTGGGTCAAGCCATTTATTTAGCTGGCAGTTTGTTCAATCATTCTTGCCAGCCAAATGTCCATGCCTATTTTGTCTCCCGCACTCTGTTTATTCGAACAACAGAACTTGTTGCGACAGATTGTCCTCTGGAATTGTCCTATGGTCCTCAGGTCCTTTTCGTTCACGTTCCTTATTCTATGGATATAATAATTTGTTTATTTATTATGTTCCCAAGTGCTTTCTGCTTTCATTGTCTTTATCTTTGTTTATAATCTTTTGTTTTAGTTGATGAATATAAATTTTAGTATAACAAGCAGTTCAATTGGTGAATATACAGTTCTATTTTGCAGGTAGGCCAGTCAAACTGTCAAGAACGCCTTAAATTTTTGGAAGAGAAATACTCATTTAGATGTCAGTGCACTGCCTGTTCGAGATTAAATCTATCCGACTTGGTTTTGAATGCTTTTCACTGTGTCAATCCACACTGTAATGGTGTAGTCTTGGACAGCTGCGTGATTAATGCTGAAACAAATAAAGTCAAGAATTTTTTCTCTGTTCCTTCGATGCCTAACTTGGGCTTGCATTTACAGGTCTATTGCTTGGCCATGGCATTTTAATGTTTACATAATGTGTATCATGCGGGATTGGTTGTATTGTTGCATCCACTTATCAGATCTAATAAATTCTTATAGAAAGCAAAACATTTTCTGGTGTATCTTAGAAAAGTGCTAACTATCTTTTGCTAGAAATTTGTGTGCCACTTTATCTGGAATTAAATATTGGTGTCTGATTTTTGACTATACCATACTTCATTTGGTGTCATCATTTTTCCTTTTGTTTTAATTTAAGCTCCGTATATTAGTAGGTTGATGAACAGAATAATGTTAATATCAATAATGTGGCTCACCTTGCACTTGAGCCAAGCAATGGGACTCGACCAATTCAAGCTGGATATTGTTTAAATTGTGTTTCTTATTGTGATCTTGAAGCTCGGTGTGAAGCCATGAGGAAAGCATGGGCTCATATCAAAAGGTGCATTTATATTTCGTTTAATTTAGTCTTTGATAAAAGTCAATATGCTTATGCATAGTGTAAATGTGTAGATAAACTGTGCATGTGGAAATATATAAAAAATTTACAGATACTCCCTCCATCCCAAAGAGATAGTACCACTTCTTTTTTGACACATTAAGAAATTTAGTTGATGTGGCTAGATTAATGCATTTTTAGTAATATATTCCTACATTAATAAGGGGCATATTAATAAAGAAACAATATTTTATTTGTTGATTAGTAGGCAACATAAATGAGGATATTATGGACATTGAACAAGTTATCTATGATTTCAAAAGGAGAAGTGCGACTATATTCTAGAACAGATGAAAAAGGAAAGTGGGACTATTTTCTTGGGACAAATGGAGTAATTTTTTCTTTCTCCCTTAAGTTTTACTAGGACCTTTCTATTTTTCAACAGGTTGCAGGATGCAATTGCTTCAAAAGAAATGTCAACAAGCATCCTTTCAGATGCTGTTAGAAACCTTGGTGTTCTGAGGTCTATTCTGCATGCATATAACAAGCACATTGCAGAGGTGAGTTCAATTTATCTGCTTATCAACATTTGAATTTCCAAGGAGCAATGTGGTAGTTTCTCCGCATTATTTACTTTTGACATATTTGAAGTACGGCATCAAATAGAGCTGAATAAGAAAAATGAATGTGGTTGACTACAATTGGATTAGGGTTGAGACTTGTCTATGCATTTGTCATAGCATTTGAAGTGTCTGGCTAATAGAATGCACTCTTATAAATGGGAGAAAACTGCCAGACACTAGGTGGGACAGTTTACCTTCACTTCATCTAGCATGTTAAAACTAGTGAATTGTGTTTAATGGCATTCTTTACTTTTTATTCTGTTTCATTTGCAGACTCATGATAATCTTGCACAAGCATCGAGTATTTTGGGAGACTTTCAATCTGCAATATATCATTGTAAAGCAGCAATAGAGGTAACCAATTGACAGCACACTGTTTCTGACTTTAATAATCGTGATGAATAACTTGTTTGCATCATATTAGATATTTTCGTTTCGATGATTAGTTTCAAATGATTAAAAACTTTGCTATTTGTTTTATTCAGTTCTGTGTGCTACCCTGCATCAAGTTTTAGGATTATAGTCTCATTATTTCTAGATCCAAATTACTTCCTGAAGGAAAAAAAGAAAATTCCAGTCTATCAAATAAAAATTTTAGAGAGCTATATTTTTTTTTATTTTTTATGTTGATTCTTTGGTTTTTCAATTTTTTCACTATTAGTCACTCAATTATACTTTTATCAGGTATCTACTTTTTACATGCATTAATATCTTGATTAATTTTTTAAGTTTAGATAAAGGTTGGAGTTTATCTGGATTAATTGTATATCAAAAAAAAAAGAAAAAAGAATTATTTTTTTTTCCTCCTTCTTTATTATGTAAATTTTAAGTATAATTATCTATTCTCAAATTCAGAAGTTTCAACATCATCTTTCTTTTCCTTTTTCTCGTTTTTGTTTTTAAGTTCATTAAGGCAATGTTTGGCTGGAGGACTTTAAGAATTCATAGATTTTAATGAAATATACTGTCGGATGGAGCAAATTCATTGATTTTGCAAATTCCTTGAAAATGTGGATTTTAAATTTTCCCTCCTAGGATGTGGGTCATTTTCAATCTCTTATTTTAACAGAGGAATTCTATTTTCATATCTTTAAAATATCCGTAACCATAAGTTACATGATTTTCGCCAGCATACCAAATAACATAAGACCATAAAGCCCCATAGAAAATCTAGGTTTGTCAATTCAATATCCATGGGTATTAAAGTTTGCATTCCAAATATTATCAGAACTATTTTTGGAGTCGAAGTGATCTTACCATTGTGTCTCATCTTAACCCCTTTCTTCTTTTTCTTCTCTCCCTCCCTTTTTTTTTTTTTTCCTGTTTCAGTAATGAGAACTAAGGGATTTGGGGCTATGTTTTGAAAGTTTGACAGTCTTATACTGGGGGGTTCATTTGGTGAAATTGTATTTATGACTATTATAGTTTATTGCTTTTCACAAAATAATATGGATCACTGGGGGGGTTCTTGACCATAATTTTTTTGCTAATTTGTATGAGACTATTTGGTACCTTATTGTTCCATATCAATTAACAGATACTCAGAATTCTGTATGGCTCGAGTCACATAGTCATTGGGTATGAGCTGGTTAAGCTTTCAAGTATTCAGCTATCTGTAGGTGATCCTTCTGCTGCGGATAGCATAAAGCAGCTAGGCAATATATTTCAGCAGTACTATGGATCGCATGCTCACTTGGTTTTCCCTTATCTTCAAACTCTGGAAGACAAGCTTGCAATAGCTCAGTAAAGGCTGATTTAGTGTTGCATTTATTGTTCTGTTTTGTTTTTTTTTTGTTTTTGTTTTGTTTTTGTTTTATTTTTTTTTTTTTTACCGTATTGTATATTTTCTTCTTAGGCCTCTGTTGACCTTAGTTATTAAAATCAGCACTTGGGGGTTTTTTGCTGAATGAGTTAATAATGCCACAAATGAACTAACTGCACCTGATCTGCTGGTCAGTTGTGGTGGATTACTTCGTCGGACTCATCTTTCTTGCGAAGTGGAAGAGATAAAGATATTGACAAGTTCTGCCTTAATTTTGCGCAAAACAGGCAGAGATAATGCACTAGTTTTCAACTGGCTGAATGCCTCTGCCATGCAGGGTTTGTAATATATTATTTATTTAATATATTATAAGGTGAATTACTTCTATAAATTTTGAAATGCATATATCTAAATGAAGCTTTTATGTAGAAGTTTTATTTCTCATCATTCTAAAAATTTTAAAAGGGACACCTATATAAATAAATCTACCTATTCATCAATTTATATATTTTTGAAATCCATACTGTACCTATTTTGTCAAGTGATTATTTTTATCAATTAAAAAAATTGAGTCTCAAAATACTTATAATGACCAGCTAATTTTTGAGATTCGATCTGAAACTTAAATGGTTCTATCCGAAATTAAATTGAATGGGTTAAGTAATGTGACAATTCAAATTATCAAATTTAAAAAAAATATATTTTTAATTATTTTAATTGATAGGATTAAATGATTTTTT
>CANXYI012004456.1:0-12059 GCA_948208565.1 Hura crepitans
TATAATTATCATATATATATATATATATTGATAATTATCTTAAAAAATAAAAATAACCAAGAGATATAATTTTAATTTTCTATTTTAAATAGAAAAATTCAATTTGTCCTCAATATTAATTATATTCTATGTGCTAGCAAAGAATACAATAATATTCCATTTAGATTAAAAATTTTATTTTATTTATTTGATTAATTAAATTCTTTAATTTAATTATCAAATAACAAAATAATTAATCCTTAAGCAAAGATTAGAACACTCATTAGTGTGCGACCCCATAGGTTCATTACTAAACCAATAGCAAATTAGTCAAACCAATTTACTAATCAAGGTTGGTGTCTAGCAACACTCTTTAATGACCAGATAGCATGAAATATAATTACGTTTAAGAACCCATAGAAAAATAATGTAACATTTCCTTCTATCTTTATAGCTCCGAGTCATTCTAGGATATGGTTTAACTGTCAAATCCTAATAGATGACCTAGTATGTTTCATGTCAATTATAACCGACCAATGAATGACTTAAGAAACTCTTTTCTTCTTCATTCAATTGCCTTGGCCAAGGTCTTAATTAATTTATTATAATTTAATGACAACATGGAGCTTAAACTCATTACCAAGAGTTGACAAATTCCATCTTAATTATTCATTAATTCTACAAGTATTTAATCATACCCAATAACCTTTCAACTATTGCCCTCAAGCAAATAGGTGTCTGGTATCAAAGTACGATAAATAACTTGTCAATTACTATGATGATATCAGGTCAAGGGACATTTTTACATCTCATTCTTCAAGAGAATATCATATTGATAGCTTGTGGTAATTTTAACCATTAAGAATTCTCTATTGAGTTGGTTTAATGATCATATCTCCATATGCATCATCTACATATGTGATTTAATTAATGAGATCAACTAATCTCTATCCTATAGAAACCATCACGTATATATTAGTCTGTCCGGATCATTAATATCCTATCTTAATGATCCTATGACTAAAAATAATTTTAGATTAAATTGCAAAAAACTTAACTCTCATTATCATGATCTCTATCAAAATGATAAATTTTAAAATTTAATCAAGAATTTTATCATGTAAATTAATCGTAAATATGACAAAAGATTTGAAAATGTCATATATTAATGTTGATCAAAATGTGTTCAAATTATTACATGCGAGATTGGTTCTAGTGCATATCAACTATATCCCTAACAGTCAACTCTATATGGGATTCTTTTGGCAAATAGGATAGGGATTTCTCATGTTCTGATTGAATGTGATTGTTTGCTGGCTGTCAACATGATTCAGAATATCAATCGCCTAATGGCCCTTGCTATGCACTTATTTGATTTTCAGAATATCATTCCATATTCACATAGAACCAAACTTCTTAGCGGATTACCTCTCTTTCGGCTTACAATTTTTTGCTCCTGATATTAACATCCTAGATAGTCCTCTCCCCGATATTGCTGTGTGGCTCACTCATGATCTGACCGGCGTAACTTGCGTTAGTTTGTTTTGCTGTGGGTTTTCCCACCTGTGATAAATAAAAAAGAAAGCAAAAAAAGGTTTGGTAGTCGATAACAATAGCAACTAGATCTGAAAGCCGAAATGTCTATTGCTCAAATATCATTTGACAACTTTTGTCGGTAACCCGATGAATTTATGATGCTAAAATTATACGTGCGGTGATTTTTGCCCTGTCAAAACTCAATTTCTATATCGAGAAATGCTATTTTGCAAAGTAATTTGTTACAGAAAAGAATAGGATTCACAATCATAAGGATCAAAGAATATTGATAGTTTATAGAGCATTTATTTATTTACGAGTAGTATACAACTAGTCTATACTGCACATTGCAGCCCTGTTCTGTACTAGTATCGTTTTAATCCGTAACCCTGTTATGCTGCTTTGAGATATTGCAATGCTTGTGTTATCCTCTGTACAAGAAATCAGAAACGATGATTAGAAATTTATCAAAGAGCATTCTTAGGTCGATTGATGATTACCAAACAAGACATCGACAAGGCCAATCAATAAAATGGTCATCATTTGAGCCTCTCCAAGTATATCAGAGAATTATAATATCAAAAGGTTCTGAAAATGTCAACTTCCAC
The DNA here is from genome assembly GCA_948208565.1 of Hura crepitans. NCBI lineage: Eukaryota > Viridiplantae > Streptophyta > Magnoliopsida > Malpighiales > Euphorbiaceae > Hura > Hura crepitans. Next base: position 2,124 of record CANXYI012004456.1, read on the forward strand.
AAAGGAAATTACTAGAATAAAGTCTTAAATGAAAGTGCAAGCATCAAATAAATAACAATACTTAATGTTATGTAATAATCTGGAAGGATAAGTCAACTTTATGAAATAATTTTTTTAAGCTTCTAAGGAACTTGGCATATAGTATACCTGTTCCGTGTCCATCATCTCCAGGAGTTCAAATCTTACACGAGGCTCCTTGTTGGTCAAAGTAGAAAGCTGTAGCCAAGCATAAACCAAATTTATAAGTAGTTAAATCTGCGAAATAGTTGTCAAGAACAATAATCCATACCCAAAAACTGAAGAGTTCAGGATCCGATGGCGCAGGCCTCATTGCTTCTAGAAGTAATAGTCCCTCGAGTCTGTCTTCATCTGTAGTCAAATTCCGTCATGAATTAAATGTAGCAAATTGCAAAATTATACGCGGAATATACGAAACGGACATTCTTTTATCACGCATAGACAAACGTAATCCATTGCAGCAATGAATCAATTTCCACAATCTAAGATTCAGTAATGGTAAAGTTTAACTTCATATTATAGAGATGGTAAAGGAATATTTTATAGCCTTCGTCTAATTTGAAAACAAGAATTAAGGTTAAAGTACCATAAACATAGAATAATTTCTCACCAGTTCAACATGACCAAGGTGCCTTCAACTAACCTTTTGTTCTTGTCCATCTTAGGAGTCTAAGTCTTTGGCCAAAACCAAATATATTTAAAACTATAGAAGCAAAACTAATTTTCCTTTTTTTCAGAAAGGAAAGCTAATTGAAGAAAACTTGGGAGTTTTTCAATTAAAGGCCAACTGCGGCCAAATAATTTTATGGTACATTTTGTTAAAACGGAATTAGATGCTCCAGCGTGAAAAGTTAGTTCTATAATATGGGAGGGTCAGTTTTGTGAGGAACTTAGGGTTGTCCTTAGGATCCAACCATACTCATTGTTATCACAATCTTAAGGACAAACAGTGAATTAAGATTCCAGATCCCAGATCGAGTCACTGGACCATTGACAAGAAAATCAGATCCAACACGTGAATCTTGTTCTTGTTCTTGTTCCTTGACTTGCTTATGACTGCCAAATTTTACTACTCACTAAAAGGAGTTGAATACCTTATAACTATAAGAGAGAGTTCCTAATCTCTTAATTCTACTTGCCTTATTGATAGATATTACCTCTCTAAAATAGAGGCTTACAAAATAGGAGATTCAGAAATATGTATTGGTTCTGTTTTTAAGGGAAACAATAATAGAAATAGCAAGAAATCCTAGTTTCTCTCAAGAAATTTATATTTAAGCTAATAAAATAATTCTAAAATATTAATCCTATACCGGCCTATTAATTTCTGCATCTGGTATTATTGTTTGCCAGAAAAAAGCTTGTCCTCAGAGTTGAAGTCAGAAAAGGCAGTCTTAAGAAGAAGCACATCCTCCCAAGTGGAATCCTCAATAAGAAACGGCACCCCTGAACCAAAATTTCCCCCGTAACCACAATTCAGACGCGACTGGAGCACAGAACAAGGAGTGGGAACAACACATCCTTCTTCCGCCAGTGGGCAAAGAAGGTGGAATTACAGATAGCTCACCCTTGAATGACTTCAAAAGGGACACGTGAAGCACGTCACGAAGCTTGAAATCTGCAGCTAGAGCAAGCTGATCGGTACCAAATCCAAGACGGCAAGACTACCAAAGAAACTACAGTATTTTAGGGCAAGCTTATAAGTCTGAAAGAAAATTGGTACCAAATTGTTGAGATTCCAAGTTTGGGATTGAATCACAGGACAATTAACAAGAACATCAAATCCAATATATGGGTCTTGACCCTTGTCCTTGTTCTCTGACATGCTTATGATTGATGAATTCTGCAACTCATTGAAAAGAGTTACAGATCTTAAAACCCATTAGAGAGAGTTCATAATCTCTTCAAGGGAAATTCGACTTGCCTCATCGATAGATATTACCTTTTCTAAATGAATGTTGACAAAATAGGAGAACAAATCAGAACCATATGTCTTGGTTTTGCTCCAAGGGAAAAAATAACAAATTTAGCAAGAAATCCTAATTGGCTTAGGAAAGTTTTATCTAAGCTAACAAAATAATTATACCATATCATCAATCCCTTATCTAGTCATTGATTTCTGCATCTGGTATAATATTTGCCAACAAATGCATCATAACAAATAATGCAATATATTCGTGAACTCTTAACTTAGTTGTTTCTTTCATTATATAGAATCAATAAGATTAGATATAATAAATAAAGATAACATAATCATTTTCAGGTTGCCCTCAGTGCTTACCTTGGCCTGCTGCTACTTTTTCCCTCATCAACCATGATTTAGCATATTCAGTTGCATTATTCGTAATATTTTGTAGCTGAAAAAAAAAACAAAAATTCAGTTCCAAAGAAACCACCAATATCATTCTAAACACCACAGAGTAAATGACAGAAGTAGATAAAGCTAAACATACATCCTTACTGCTTCTTGGAGGACCATCACGTACCCACTCGACCTCTGCAACACGATATCTACCCGAGGAAAAAAAAAGCAATAGATAAAAGACTAACTCATAAATAGCTGGGTTGATAGACAATTCAGTTATAGAAAATTGATGGCATGCGAAAGAAAACCAATCTCACCCATCTTGAACCCAATATCGAATTATGCGAAATCTGCGAAGACTTTCAACCTGCAAGAAAGTTCCTCGTATACAATAATTTATAAACTATGAAGTTCTTTCGCTTTTAGTACACCAAAAACTGTTATAGGCAGTTGCAGGCAGAATAACGTGATTTCTTTCCTTTTCTTTAATTAGACTAGCCAAGCATAATTAATGTGATTTTTTTCATTTTTTTAATTAGTTTCTTATATTAGAAGAGCTTTATTTTAGTACGTCTCTATATTGAAGTCTTAATTAGGACTTGCCTTAACTCTGTAACAACAGTCTTTATTTAAAGAGAGATGAAATAAAAGATGGACAAGCGAAAAACTAATAGATTCAGGTATGAACTATCACATATATTTCACTTTGATTAGCATCATTTGGAACATTTGAAATTGTTATCTATTCACAACAGTAGCCATTGCTTGAAGGAGTTTGAGAACAAGCTCAATTTCAAGGTGGGGAGTAATGTTACAGCCAGTTGCATGCATAATAATGCGATTTTTTTTTCTTTTTCTTAGTCTGATAGACTAACCAAGAAAAGTGTGATGTGTTTCCTTTTTAATTTAGTTTCTTATACTAGAAGAGTTTTATTTTAGCATGTCTCTATATTTTAGCTTAATTAGAACTTTCCTTATTTTTGTAATAATAGTATATATTTAAAGATACAGATGAAATAAAAAATGGACAAGTAAAAAAAATTAATTAAAACTCTAATATCTCTAAAAAGTCCTAAGTTTCTTGCTCCCTTTAACAAACTCGAAAGTACAAACTCCTTTTGACAATGTTAAGGTCCTGAGTTTGGAACCAGTCGCAGGCTGATTAAGACAATTTAAATCCAAAAAACAGGTCTTTGCCCTTATTTTGATTCCTATTTTGGCCATGGTTGCGTGAATGATGCAACTCATTCAAGGGTGTCGCACACCTTGAAACTCTAAAGGAGTTGTCTAACTTTAATTTGCTGAAACTCTAAGGCAGTTAATATCTTTTAAATAAAGGTTTAAAATATTGGAAATGAAAACAAAAATAGCAAGAACCTTATTTACTTATTAAGGAATCCCAAAATTTTAACTATGAAAATCTACTAGGAAATGGGACGATACCAAATCAGATGGGAAATGGAAAGAAATCAAATCACGGGAAATCAGATGTAGTCCCCAAAAAACCAGTTCCATCATTACTCCGCTCGTGGAGAAATAGCTTGTCTCTCAAGATCTGGCAAAGATATTTCCAGTTATGCAACTTCGTTTCGAACTACCTCAACATCATAATCCTTTATTTCCAGCCACAATATTCTTTTGTTTTCACATTGAAGCCTAACCACATGTAGTTCATCACAATTGTATCACGAGCCCTTGGACCTTCGTTCTACCATTTTTGCACGAGATAATCGTTTGACAAATGCAGAGGCACTGCTAGATGTGGTTTTTGCTAGGTCACTAAAGGCGGCTCCTAGCTTGGTACTTGGATTAGTTGCTGTAATGGCTACATGAACACTGAAATATGTGCTTGAACCATAGCCCTCTTGGGTGCTATTTGAAATATCGAGTTTCTTCTCAAATGCACACACTAAACTCATTGCCTGAAATAAGGCTGTTTGTGCATTTCCACATTAAGTATGGTGGGGTCAACTGAGCTTGCAGTGAACAAGCTCACCTATTGATCAATTTGCATGCATGATGTGTGCACCAAAAGCTATAAGAACTGCCACTGATATTCCTCAACCGAACCTGTCTACTTCAAATAGATGAGTTCTCCTAATGGGTGCCTCTCATGGGTGGCCCAAAATAAAGCGAACAGTGTTCCTTGAAGATCCCCCATATCATATCCAAATCTTCCTACTCCAACTGATAGAACCACAACTGTGCCTCCTGTAACATGTAAAAGCCAGCTTAACCTTATCTTGAAGGCCATATTCTAGTTGGCAAATAATTTCTCACATCTATGAAGCCAAACAAAGGGGTCATCCGATCCATATTTAAGAATCAAGTTTCGTGTATTTGGGAGCTATTCCCCCACCCTTGCTGCCATAATGAACTGTTGTATGTCCTCCGTTGGTTTACCACTGCAATGAATGCAAAGTGCGCACCCTGGTTACTAGTGTAATTTGGAACGCCTTAAAAGTTTCTGCCCCTTTCTCATCTGAGAACTTGCTGAGCAGGGCCTCAATCTATTCCAGCTTCACATCAACTCGTGCCTCTAATGCAGCCACCAATTGCTTTGTACTAGGTCTGAGCCTCGCAGAGAAAGTTTCAGAATTTTCTTGTCCATGGTGAAAGGCCCTGATACCAAATTATTAAGGTCTCAAGTCTGAGATACAGCCACCGTGTTAGGAATATTTAGAGATATTTTAGACAGAGTTTTAGTGATATTAGGATTCTTAAATTAGTGATTTAATTCCTGCAAATTAGTGATATTATTTCCTGTTTTAATATTGCCTAAATAGAGAGGAATTAATAGTTTCCTAGTTGAAAAATAATTCCACTTTTTTTAAGCTTGTAACTTCTATTTAAAGAAATTGAATTTTAATTAATAAAATAAGCAGTAAGTTTAAAAAAGAATTCTAAAAGATCGGGTTCCCTCTCACGAGTCCTAAGGTACACAACTCTCTTTGATGAGTTCGAATTGATTTATTGCCGGTGTTTCGATCCACAACAATTGGTATCAAAACCAAACACTATGGGCGATGGCATCAATTCTAGATTTCAGGAATAACGTTCAATCATGGAATCCATAATAGACGCTAAGATTTCAGCAATGAAACAACAATTGGTTGAGAAGATCACTCAAGTAATTCAAGATCAACTGCAAGGTTTGCTTATCAGGATCTCAAAGTTGACGACAAATGGGAGTGATGCTAGTAGCGCTGCTGTGCCAACTATAGGCTGGGCTGCTGTCTTTGTTTACAAGGGAAGCAGCGTAGCATCTTCACCACCAGCAGACCAGAATCAGCCAGTGACCGCAGCTGCCACCCGTGCGACAATGCCGCGGTACACAAAGCTTGACTTTCCCACTTGTGATGGAACTGAAGACCCTTGATTTCGGCCCACAAACGTGAGCAATTTTTCAAAAACCAACATTCGAACAAGGCAAACAAGGTTCGATTGGCGGGTTTTCACTTGTTTTATCAGCTTAAACAGGCTCGAGGAACAATGGTGCTGAGCAGCAAGCTAGAGCAATTAGCGATATTATTTCCTATGTTAATATTGCCTAAATAGAGAGGAATTAATGATTTTCTAATTGAAAAAGAATTCCCATTTTATTACTCTTGTAACCTTACTTAAAGAGGCTGAATTTTAATTGATAAAATAAGCAGAACATTTAAAAAAGAATTCTAAGAGATCGGGTTCTCGCAACTCCCTTTGATGAGTTCGAAGGTAAAAGTTCCCTTTGATGAGCTTGATTTATTGTCAATGTTTCAATTCACAACATGGGACCACAACATATCGGATGATTAACACAAAATTCAGGTCCAAAGAAAAGGTCTTCGCCCTTATTTCAATTCCTGTTTTTGCCCATGATTGTGTGAATATTTCAACTCATTCAACGAGTCATGCACCTTGAAACTCTACGGGAGTTGCCTACCTTTAGTTTGGTGCAACTCTAAAGAAGATGCTTTTTTTTAATTTGCCAAAAAATTCAACTTATTTTATTGATAGAGTTAACCTCTCCTGTATAGAGGTTTACAATATAGGAAGCAAATGAAAATAGCAAGCATCGTACTTCACTTATTGAGGATCCCACTTTACTGTGAAAACTACTAGGAAAAGGAATGAAATAAAATCACAAGAAATCAAAGCTTGCCACAAGAAACCAGCTATAACAGACAAGATTGATTACCAATCCACAATTCAGAACAATATCAAAAATATAGTTCAAATTCAAGTTCATAACTCAGTTTTGTTTCAAAAATAAATTCATGCCTTTAATGAAGACGAGAGCACAACATACAATTATTACTGCAAGGAAAAGAATGATGATATTTTTTACCTCTATGCTTAATTTTCCATCTGGATATGACTCACACCTTCAAGGTAATACCAAATTGATTCAGAAAAAATTGTTAGAGAATGTGTTCATTTGCATGTATTAGTGTTAGTAACTACTGGAAAGTAACATGTGAACTAAAAACCTACTTTGTGATCTCTACTTCACAAGCAAAATCAAGTATTAATCCTGTAGTGGGATCAAACATAACCTACATATGGTGTAAAAAAAGCATTAATGGTCTTTTGTCCAGGAAATGCTCTTTAAGGAGAAAAGATGTGAAGAAAAGGACCATTATTAACAATTTACCATTCCCATCCGAAGATCTCCTTCCATGACTCTCCTTACCTGCCATTAAAAGAAAAGGGAGAAGAAAAAAAAAAGAACCAAAGTTATCTTTGCAAGCAAGAGGAAAAGAAGGCACTTATGAAAACAAAAGAGAAGGAAAGATAAACGGGAAGACATAAAAGCGGCAATACATATTTATGCAGTCTATTGCCAACTATTATGGAGTTAAACATAAAATTAATTATGAGCTTAGGACTTAATACAACTTACCTTTTGTTCACGTTCTCACTGTTATCTTACTCTAGGTATAATTGAAAAGAAGGAATAGCTGCAGAGTTTACAAAAACTTTAGGGTTGCTGACCAATATTAAATCTACAAGTGTTGCTACAGATAAATATGCCTTTAAGGGTTCGAGAGACGCACATAATACACCATATCATGTTACAAATAAATGTAAGGGTAAAGTTGTAAAGGGGTAAAAGTTAATTTCTGTTATCCTAGCTAGAGGGCAAAGTTAATTTATGCATGCTCTCTTGTCTGTTAGTACAGGTCAGCAAATTACTTTCCTTTATTATGTAACGTGCCTCTTGTGTAGGGACCAATTTTTATCATCAAGAGAGAATTCCACCCTTCTCTCTCTCTCTCCCCTCCCCCCTTAATCTGTCTTCTTCTTCTTCCATTATCTCTCTCTCTAAACCTTCTTATTCTATTCTGGATTTAACCAGAAAATCTTCTAAGTTCATCTAAGTTAGGACATAGTCCTAACATATCATTAAATAGGAAATTCACAAGGAAATCAATCTCTCTCACATGTACGCATTCAAAAAACTTTCAATAACCAAGGTAAAAATGGTGTCTAACTTAGTTGCTTGGAAGATCAAGATGCAGAAATATTTCCAACACTTTCCTTCAAGCTTCTAAGGATGGTAATAAAAAATCAGCCCGACATGCAATTGAAAAAACCAAAACAATATATATGCAACTTCCCGCTTGCATCGAATGCACACAACATAGGGCACTAAAGTCTCATAACTTCTATAGCCATACTTTGAGGGCCAAGCAATGTCAGCGGCCAGGTAATAGCCAGACAAAAGAATAGACAAGTTTATATGATAAACACCAGTAAACATCCTAAAAACCTATCTTAATAACATCCATCGTAATAGAACCAGTTAATTTGGATTCTCAATGGATAAACTCACCATTAGTCTGTATTGCGGCTCAAATATAAGGACTGGAAACTTTTGACATGGAATGACGACATCCATGACAAGAAGGGGGAGAAAATCCACACCAGAATTTGTCAAACTTATATATTCAGATTTCCTATCTTCATACTCCTCTGGGAAGTTCTCTTCCATGATCTTGTTTAGAGTCACGCTGATAAATATTCAAGTAACTGTAAAAAAATGCATACTAAAGTTGCTTCTAGCATAAAAAACACTCCCAAGTGCGTAAGTACAAATTATACCGAATAATACACTCACTTGATTGCACAAGTTGTAGGATTGATAAAAATAACTTTCCTACATAATGGACATCTGTTATCTAAAATTTAAGATAGGGTCAGTAAAATCTAAATAGATACATTAAGATCTCTAAAATAGGAAGAAGAAAAGCTTAGCTCTTACCACGATCAGTTGACTGAAACAAACATGGGTGACAAAAAGAATGTCCACATGGTGTGGTGACGGGTTTGTACAACAATTTCAGACAAATCACACAATCAAATTCATCGGCACCTTCTGCTTTAACAAGTATTCGTCTTGATCTATTGCCCACTATTCTCTCCAAATTCTGAAGAGAAGCCTGAAGAGTATCACTGCAAATTACAGAACAGTAAGCAAAAAGAGAATTATACACGAAGGAAAAAGTCGTACCAATAATTAACCGTCCTACAGCCTAAAAGCCTTAAAGGCAACTCTTTTATGTTTCAGAATTTAAAAGAAAAATTAAGAAGACTAGGTTGTATATTACCTAAGAGGATCAACTTGAAGGCCTGAAAGGATAACATCTCGGGCCAACTCATATCTTTCTAGCTGCCAATACATAATTCAGCTTTATTAACACGAGAGAGAGCCGTAGTAACCTAACTTATACTCCAAATATTTTACTTAATAGAGGACAAAGTTGAAACTGATGTTACCAGGATTAGTGCGTTGGTCTTTAAAATGTACGGAGTCACAGAATTGTTTGTGAGGTCCATTGCCTTCTCAGCATCCTTCAGTGCAAGCTGAAATGATTAATAGAATATCTTCTCAGTTTTCATGAAATGTTTAGAGCAAATTAATGAATTTTCTGAAGTAAATTGAGAAGTGCAACTTACCTCCGCAAGTATGGATGGATCCGGTCCATTAAGTGGTTTGATTTCAGAAGCAAAAGCAGGTCTTTGTTTATGGAATTGGCTAATCCTGATGAAAAAGATAGCGGTTCCATCAAATCCATTAGCTTGTACGTGGCGATAGTTTAAGTAAGCTTAGTAAGTAGCTTTAGTATGTAGAAGAAACCAGTCATGTACCCGCGTTTTACGCGAATATAAAGACAATCAGTATATTTATTTACTTATTTTATTTATATATAATAAAATTAAATTTGAAAGATATTAACTTAAAATTTTGTCATGTTGTATAGTATATAGGTTTTTTACATTTTCTTATTTTGCTCTTTTTCTATTTTCTTTGAATCTTAACTATGATTCGTTAATTAATATCATTAAAATTTTAATCATCATTAATTAATTAATTAATATCATTATTTTATATTATTTATATTTAGTTTTCTCTTTTTATTGGCTTTGAAAAGTCAAAATTTATGAGTATAAATAAGTGGATTTATGTATTAGTTTATATTTAATTATTTATTTCTTTCATCTCATTATACTATATTTTGATTAGAAAACCATGATTGAATACTAATAAATTTTATGCACTATGTTTAGGCTATGTTTGTAATACTTATTGAAGGAGAAGTATGAAAATTTTATTAAAGATATACAAT
>CANXYI012004488.1:0-11885 GCA_948208565.1 Hura crepitans
GCAAAGAGACAAAAGGGTCAAGGTGCTTATTCAATTATCCCTCCACCTATCAACATAGTCAGTTTGGGCTTGCTAGAATGGTATGTGCTTTGGGAATTATACGGAAATAACTACCTAGTAGTAGAGAGAAGGGCAAAATCAAGTCAGTGTTCAGTTTGTCTGATAGATATATAGGCTATAGATAGTGAAAGCGAGCTATAAGAATAGGTCTAAGACTTATGGATAGATTCAGATTCAGAGTAGAAATTGAGTGAATAAGGAGAGACTAAAGTAGTAACCTGAAGTGGTTGGGTAGTGCCTGAGGTGGAAAAGGAGCCAATTCCCCCAATCATGGAAAAAGAAGAGGATGTAATTATGAAGCAACTAAAGAAGACTCCGACACAAATTTCAATTTAGGATTTATTGCGTCAATCCTCCTCTTATTGACAAAAGGTGGTTGAAGCCTTATGTGTTGTGATAGTTTCAAAAACCATATCACCATCTGTGCTAGTGGCAATGGTAAAAGGGGAGGAAAATGTAATGGTCAGCTTCTCTGACATAGATCTTCCACCTGAAGGGCATCACCACAACTATCGTTTATACATAAAAGCTGAAGTCAATGGTAAGCACATGACGTGTGTAATGGTTAATGATGGGTCGTTAATCAATGTGTGCCCGCTTAAAGTAGTAGCTATGTAAGGGATTGAAGATTCAATGATCTGTTAGTCCAAACTCACCATCATGGCCTATGACAACACGAAGAGATAAGCGTATAGGACTTTTAAAGTCAAGGTCAAGAGAAGGGTGATTATAAATGATGTAGAGTTCGCAGTGCTCGATATCTTTGCAAATTTCTCTCTACTTTTAAGAAGACCATGGTTCTATAAGCTAGGAGGAGTTCCATCAACACTGCATTAAATGATAAAATCCCCCATGATAGTGAGATAGTGACAATCAGGGTTGAGAGAGAGAATTAGGTTTTAATGATTGAGATAGCCAACTTGCCTTTTAATGGCTTTTATATTGCTGGGATCTTTTAAGAAGAAGAAGCGGATAATCCCAAGGTGGTAAATATGCTGAAAAAAATTAACTATTTACCAAGTGCTGGTTTGGGACATGCTTCAGACGATTCAATCTCAACCATTCTACCACAGAGATAGAAGGATTAGAAAGGGTTAGGATACATAATAGAGACTTCAGGGCCAAAGGAGATAAGAAGGGGTATCCCGCCACTAGAAGAGAGTTTTATTCGAGCTAAAGGAAGTGCCAACTACTATAGAGAGTCAAAGTCAGCTATCATTAAGGGAAAGGTAATGCCAGGTTTTAAGATTTTCAGTGATGTGTTTGACTAGGCTGTAAATGAAGTAAAAACCACTTCAGACTTTCGGGATGAAAAAGTTATCACTAACCTAGCCAAACTAAAAGTCAAACCTAGGGAAGAGATTCTGACTGCTGCCATACTCCAAGATAAGGGGAAAAAGAAAATGGAAGAAGAGGACCCTCCTCAAGACTTTTTTAATAATTTACATGTACCTGAGCTTTTTGATAATGATGTTTCTATTTCTTTTATTAATAAGATAAATGATTTTGCTTATTTTTGTGATGTCTTATCTAACTACATCATGCATAATGATAATCATGACACGCATAACATGTTTGACATTAATTCAATTAATACTACCTCGTTTAATCTTGGTACTAATGAAATTCCTAAAAAGATCTTAATTATGTCTAATGTAACTCCTAAAGAGAGAATTAAATTTGAGAGAATGCTAAAAAAATATGAAAATGTCTTTGCTTGGACTTATGAAGACATGCCTGAGGTAGATCAAAAAGTAGTTGAACATGCTATATATATATACCCAAAAGCAAAATCAATAAGTAGAAGTTAGGGAGAATGAGACCAGAATAGGCGAAGAAGATAAAAGAAGAAGTGCACAAACAAATCGAAGCCAAGTTCTTAGAAGAGGTGTAGTATCTAACCTAGCTAGGCAATGTGGTAATAATCACCAAGAAAGATGGTAAAGTTAGGATGTCTATAGATTATAGGGATATGAATAAAGCCTACCCAAAAAATTGACTTTTCGTTACCTCATATAGATGTGTTGGTTGATAGCACAACAATTTGTAAAATGTACAAGTTTATGGATGGATATGCCAGTTACAATCAAATTCTAAATAAGATAGTGGATAAGATAAAAATTGCCTTTATCATAGAGTGGGGTACCTTTTACTATAGGATTATGCCTTTTAGGTTAAAGAATGCTAGAGCTACATACTAGAGGATGACTACAAGAATTCTCAATGACCTGATTCACAAAGAAGTGGAGGTATATGTCGATGATATGATGATCAAATCCTCAATGAGGGAAGGACATTTTAAGGCGTTGGAAAAGTTCTTTAAATGGATAGATAAATGAGCTTGAATCCGAGAAAATGTGTCTTTGGGGTCAGGTAAACTCTTAGGGCATAACGTGAGTCAGAGAGGGATTGAGGTGGATCTTGATAAAGTTAAAGTAATCAAAGAAATGCCAATTCTGAATAAGGAAAAAGAGATAAGAGGATTTTTGGGTAAGATATAATACATCATCAGGTATATAGCCAAGATCACAGCTATATGTGAGCCTATTTTCAAACTTCTCAAAAAGGACCAACCAATCAAGTGGAATGATGATTGTTAGAAAGCTTTCGATGTAATCAGGGAATATCTACTAAACCCGCCAATTTTCCAACCACCAAAGCATGGAAAGCCACTAATTCTTTACCTGTCTATTAAAAAAAGCTCAGTTGGGGCTATGGTAGCATAAGAAGATGAGCTAGGGGTTGAGTTTGCGATTTACTACTTAAGTAAAAAGTTTCTTCCCTATGAGGCTAAGTACGTAGAAGTGGAAAAGATTTATTTAGCAATAGTGTGGGCTTCAAAGAAATTAAAGGTGAAAAACTACCGCTAGCTAAGAAGCTAAGACATAGAATTATAAATAACATGGTAGAATATGAAGCCTGCATATTTAGACTTGAAGCATTATTAGCTCTTAATGCAAAAATAGTTGAGGTATTTGAGGATTCATCATTGGTAGTGTATCAGACCAATAAAAAATAAACCATTTATGAAGAAAGATTAATGCCTTACGCAGAGTACCTGAGATCTATCAGTGGACAGTTTGAAATGTGCACCTTTCGTCATGTTCCTAAAGATGAGAATCAGCTAGCAAATGCATTGGCCACCCTAGTCTTTATGTGCAATAATCCAAAAGGGGTAGTCATGAAACCAGTAATTATTTCTAGTTTAGAAAGGCTTTATTATAAGATAGAATAGATAATGGAAATAGAATAAGAGAAAGATATGCCATGGTTTTATGATGTCCATAATTACATAGAGAATGGGAACTTCCCTAAAGACACTACCGATAAGGACAAGAGGGTATTGAGGAAGCTATCAACTCAATTCATTAGTGTAGATTGGATCTTATACAAAAGGCAAGCAAATAGTCTTTAGCTCTGCTACTTAGAGGAGAAAAAAGCAGAAAATGCCATAGAAGAAATACATGAAGGGTCTTGTGGCACACATATAAATGGTTTGGAGTTAACCAAAAAGATCATGCGCCAAGGGTTCTTTTGGCTTACTGTAGACCATGATTGCTCAAAGTAGGTGCAAAAGTGCCATAAGTGTCAGAGTGTGAGGATTTAAGACATGTGTTAGTATTAGAACTACATAGTTTATCATCCCCTTAGCCATTTGCTGCATGGGAGATAGATATAACTGGAGAGATACATCCAATAGCCTCAAATAGGCATCATTTTATTGTGGTAGCCATTGATTATTTCTTAAAATGGGTGGAAGTAGAATCTTTCAAGAAGTTAGGAGCAAGAGAGATGGCCAGATTCATAGAGAAAAATTTAATCTGCAGATATGAGGTTCCACACCATATTGTCTCATATAACAATGTCCAATTTCAGGCTGAAATAAAGGTACTATTACAAAAGTGAAAAATACAGCACCATAAATCCTCTCCTTATAGACCATAAGCCAATGGAGCAGTCGAAGCAGCGAATAAGAATATTAAGAAGATCCCAACTAAGATAGTCGTAACTTACAAAGATTGGGCTGATAAACTTCCTTTTACTCTTTAGGGATACAAGACTACGATTCAAACTTTAATAGGTGCTACTTCATTCTCCTTAGTATATGGGACAGATGCAGTACTTTTGATAGAGATCGAGCTCCAGTCATTGAGAGTGGCAATAAAAGAAGAGATTCTTGAGATAGCCTGGGTAGAACAAAGGTTCCAACAGTTGAACTTACTAGATGAGAAGCGACTAAAAGGTAATTATCACAATCAAATTTATCAAAAAAAGATGGCATGAGGCTTTGCCAAAAGGGTGAAGAATCACAAGTTGAAAGAAGGAGGGTTGGTTCCTAAATAGATAAGGCCAGGTCTAACTAATCCGAGAGGGAAGTTTAAACCAAATTGGGAAAGACCATTCATCCTCAAACAAATATTGCCAAAGGGCACTATAATTCTTACATATTGTGATGGAAATGAGTTTAAGGAGCTTGTGAATATAGATAGATTAAAAAGGTTCTATAGCTAAAGATAAATGAATGAGAAAAACAAGAGAAAAATAGCCCTATGGGTGAAAAATCGAAAAACGGTAGCCTTGCTAAAAGTGGGTGCCTTGATAGGGTAAAAACCAAAAAAAGGCATCCTATGCAACAATTAAAGGCTGAGAGAAAATAGTCAATCAAGAAAACCTATGAGGGCTGATTGACGATAAGAGTTTAAGATGTAATCAAGATCTCCCTTGATTAAATGAGGAACTGTGTTGTTGCATTAATGTCCTATGGTGATTATCATAAAATGCCAATATGATGTAGATAGATAGGACCACTTTAATAAGCTTAGATAAATATTTTATAAACTGAAGGAATATAATATTATACATGAGTTTTAAAAAATTTTTTAGGTCTTCTACCTTTTATTATTGCTCTCACTGCCCATTAGCTATTAGGTTTAGTTGTCCTGAGAAAGGCCTCTTACCTATTTTTTATATAGATCAGAAGATTGAAAGTTACAAATAGCTTTGGGTAGAATATTTGTCTTAAGAGGTAATTGCTTCCACAGGTTGTGATAACTGGCAATAAAGGTGATAGATTGATCTCCCCCTTTAAAGGACAATGGGCAAGTAACAACACCTTGGGTCTTGCCAAATTGCCTCGCACATCAGTCAGGGATACAAAAAGTGACCTTATGAAAACTAGCTAAAGGAACACAACCTAATGCATTGCTATGCCATATGTACTGTAAGTAAATCTAAGAGTTCTTAAAGCTTATGTTATCATTGGTTAAAGCACCCAGCCAAAGGACCTATTGCTTAACATTTGTAAAACGATGCATGATGGCATGAGACAACTAATGCTTTAGACAATAAGACCTAAAGACAAGAGGGGGAAAGTTATCTAACAGGAAAAGTTTTTCCTGTAACCAGATAAAAAAAGGCTATTAGGAATTAAAACCTGTAAAGGCATCCTAAGCAAAAGTCAAGCAAGGGATAGGATGAAAATCCATAAAGGCAATCTACCTTTAAAAAGTCTACTAGGAATGAAAACCTAAAAAGGCTTTCTAGGTAAAAGATAGACTAAAGGATAAGGCAAAAACCCTTTTTGGGGCAGTCTATTCATAAAAAAAAACTTGAAGTATAAATAGGTTTCCATAAAAAAACTCAGCTTCTCTAGACTACACAGCATCAAGGCTAAAGATTATTTTAGCAAGAATTAAGGGAAAAAGATTCAAGCTCTTCATCAAACAATTGACCACACTAAATAGCTAATAATCTCCAAAATGGCCTTTAGATGAAACTATTAGATATTTAGAGAAAAAGATGAATAAATATATGCCTGCACGAAGGGATGGAATGTCTGTGTAACCTTAAGCATAGGCTAGTAGTGTATTTAAAGAAACTAGTTCCTTTTTTGGGACCTATCAGCAGCCAATGATGGTAGTATGCCTAGCGTATCAATCACTTCATACGGGTAGTGAAGAATGCAAGTTGGACAGCAAGGCAGTATATCAGAGGAATAAGACACACCTAAGATTGTAACAAACTCCTCAAATAGGGGGCATAATTCTTGATGAGAATATCTAAAGACATAAAACTATGGGTCCTAAAATTAGGTAGTAGCTTTGAGGAAAGATAGATCAAGATGAATTCTTCGGAGAAATTTCAAGCCACTATAGGGAGCTAGAATAGAAGTCACATATATGATAAGAAATTAAGAATTTTATCAAGTTTTTAAAGAAGTTCGTCGCTCATTGCTGTGAAAAACACGAAAAAAACTCAAGTGGCATGAAGATTTATGCATATATTAGTGCATTTATAGCTTAAAAAGTAAAAAACAAGCATTTTGGGAAAAAGGGCATTTTTTGTTTGAAAATAGGCATTTTGAGTGAAAACGAGCAATTTGAGTGAAAACTAGCATTTTCTCATTAGTTCGACCAAAAATGGCCATTTTCAATGCTCAAAACATCCATTTTCCAAAGGCCAAAATGGCTATTTTTGCTTGACACTATTTATGACTGCCTTTTTTCCATTTTTATCATTTTCATAAATTTTCACCTTTTTACCATTTCATCTTTTCACCAAAAAAACATTATATATACACAACCATGCCTCTAAGATGCCAACAGAGTTGCCCATGTCACCAACCCATGCTCGAGCATGTAGCAGTACTGGGTTAGCTCACTGATGAGGAGGTCAAGCAGTTCTGATGCCTTTCAACCATCAAACAGATCAAAAGTCACTACTTATGCATGCACTCTTCGGGATCTAAGCATGCTTAAGAGAGTAGACTAGTTGCTGGCATAAGTAGGATGGTGGAGTTTTACTTCTATAGGTGCGTCACATATCTAGCTATCACCTTAGAGTTTCTGAGCACCTTCTGCTTTTGATGAGCACACCTGAGTGACACCTCTACCATACATTTTGCTGCCCTCAGGATCAGATATTAAATATCATTCTTACAGTTCACCGAGCTACTCCGCCTATCGATTAACGGGGATATAGAGGTCTCAGAGAGTTTAGATGAGCACTGGGAGTTCCTTGGTTGGGTTGGACACTCTACAATGCCAGCTAAACCAAGGTATTATCCATCAAAGATCCTATCCACTACTACCTATATAGAGTCTCAGCTGTCAGCTACCTGGGATGCATAGGCAGTGTCGGTCAGGTGAACTGGATTGAGCTGTACTGGCTTTGGGCTATAGAGCATAGCATCTAATTTAACCCAACATAGACCATCCTCGAGCATTTACACTGAGCTAGCAAATCCCCTAGCAAAGGAATCATCGTTGGAGGAGTCATTACAGCCATCCTACTAGGATTAAGCATACCAAAGTAGCATCTCGATGTAGCACTTTAGCAGTAGCTATGGGTCAATGGTGATACCTGTATAGCCATGGGGATTGTGAAGACCGACTCATAGGCACCAACAGGTTACAAATTGCAGATAGCAGCTGAACTGGATGAGTAGGCTGGAGAGCAGTGAGGAGAGGATTATCACTTTGCAGTTAACATCGTTGAGCTATTAGGAGTAGACTCATCTCTTTAGTGACCAACCTAGAGATAGAGGATAGATGAGGTAGGCCCGTCTTCTTCAGCACCTTCTCCACCATCATTCGAGACTCTTCTATGGGTTTAAAAGCTTAGATGATAGAGCAACTCCACTATATTCATATAGACCTCAGCACGAGGATCAAGGAGTCTCATTGTGATACGTCTAGAAGGCTAGATGCAATAGAGGTAGAGCTCCAGAGGCTTTAGGCTTAGAGACACCCTCCGATTCCTTAGACATTTTCTTTATCTTTTTTATGTATATGTTAGTTTAGGACACAAAATTTTGTACTCAAAAGCTTTTATTTATAAAATTGTCATATTTTGTTCATTACCTTTATCTTTTTGTCAGAACATTGATGAAACAATAAAATGAATGACTAAACTAGAATTATAGTTTGAAAGACATAAAAAAATAATAAAAAAGAGGGAAAATACAAAAAGGAAAAGACAAAAAAAATGGTTTCATGACTATGAAATGAATTCAAAGATGCACTTACACACCATATGTATCTATGTTGCCAATGACTTCTAAATGTCTAACATATTTCACCTCCTTTTTTACACAGGGGGTAAACCAAAATTTCCATGCAACATCACAAATCATGAGATAAGACCAGTCTAACACCATTTGCTCAGTCACATGGACAAGAACGTCAACTCATCGTCAACAAAATTTTTCTAAAAAGTCAACTTTATATGCAATGTCTCCAGCATTATCTGAAGAAAGAAAAAATGAACTTCGGGTGTAATGTCTTTAGCACTGCCCAAATCCTAGTGCAATGTCTCTAAGCATTACCTGAACTAAGTCAACTTTAGATGCAATGTCTCTAGCACTGTCTGAAGCAGCAAATCAACCTCAAGTGCAATGTCTCTAGCACTACTCGAATCCCATCAACTTTAGATGTAATGTCTCTAGCACTGTCTAAAGCAGAAAATCAACTTCGGGTGCAATGTCTTCAAACACTGCATGAGTTAAATCAATTTCAGGTGCAATGTCTTTAAGCACTGCCTGAATTAAGTTAACTTTAGATGTAATGTCTTTAGCACTGTCTAAAGTAGAAAATCAACTTTAGGTGCAATGTCTCCAAGCACTGCCTGAGTTAAATCATCTTTGAGTGCATTGTCTCTAAGCAATGCCTAAATCAAGTCAACTTTAGATGCAATGTCTCCAATACTGTCTAAAGTAAAAAAAAAATCAACTTTGAGTGTAACATCTTCAGCACTGCCCAAATCTAATTAACTTTGATTGTAATGACTCTACTTTAAAACACCTATTAAAAGGTTGCCCCACAAGGTATGCATCTCCTTATTTTCGAACTTTGGGTCACCTCACACACTCTGTAGTCGCCTCTTTAAAGTTGGGGGCAACTGTAGACACTAGGTTTTTAGGGCTCCCATGTTTAGATTGCCTAATGATGATGAAAGGACAAAAATCCTAATAAATAGGGATCTTAATGTCCAATTTAAAGTTCTCAAAATTTTCTTTAAAAATTTTCCTTTAAGTTTTTACCCGACCTGAAAAATCTTGCAGTGCAACTCAAAATGTTAAAAAAATAGGTGTCTATGGTAGATTGAGGGCTCGAGTCAATAAGGTTGAACCCGATACCCAACACTGATGCCAAGGGGGATACAGGGGGCAAAGCCCCCTATGGTACAGATAAAAAAAATCAAAGTTTTGGAAAATGGTCGTTTTTGTTGAAATAATTGTTACAGAGGGCAAAATGGTCCGTTTTCTCCTCTAAAATGGCCGTTTTCTGCCTCAGGATTTATGTATATATATTGAAAGTGGATTTTCTAAAAGGGAGGTCCTTTTCTTAAGAGACTGCACAAAAAACTTAGAAAACACTTTTCAAACACTGTTTTCGTAATTCCTAAAGATTTTCTACACAATTTTTCAATCTTTTCAAGATCTTTTTTAAAGGTAAATATACACAATGGGTCAACCGACCATTTTTTATTACTTTAATTTTTCTTTCTCTTTTATCCATCTACCAGTTAGATGTGATAATTTATTATTTTTACATTATTTTTGTTGTATTTATTTGAATGTTTATTTCATTTTTTTCTATTCATCCGTCCATTTTACTTTGTATACTAAAATCTTAATTTTATCGTGATATGAGTTGTTTGATTAATTGGGGACCTAATTGCCATTTCATTCTGCCATTTCGTTAAACACCGGTGAAATAGCCTTTTAACATCCCTTTATTTTTGTTTCTTTCTTTCTATTGTTTTTATTTTTGCTCTTTATTTTCTTCTGCTTATTCTTTTTATTGTTGTTCATTTTATTTATTTAGATTGTTTTTTAGGATATTTCAAATGTAATTTTATTTTTCATTTGGTTAGAATGTATTTCAGGTAATTGCCATGTAATCTATTTTTACTTTAATTATTTTTCTATATATTCCGAGAATGTTGTAATAGATAGAAAATGATTTTTGCACATTATAAAAATAATTGAAATCATTTTGTACCCAATTAATTTGTGTTTTGTTAATAAAATAGGTTTTGATTTTTCTTAATAAAAGTCATATAGTAAAATTTGTTTTCTAAAATTGACATGCGAGAACTAAAGTTCTCAAAAATCAATCACTTGATTTCATGTATGATATTTTTAACTTCAAGCACTTTATTTTTGTGAATGTATTTTTCTGTTATGTGAATACATGACTTATTTTAATTGTAAAACTCGCTTGAGAAAAAAGATAAGATTATAAAATCAAATTGAATTTTCATATTAACTTGAGATATAAATAAGAGTAAGGTTCTGAACCACTCTAGTTTTGGCCCTACTAGGTATTTCCCAACTTCGGTTGGGTGGCGACTCCTACCTTGTGGTGCCCAACTCGCTCTTTCTAGGCTAATCAAATAGGAATGACTTAGGATTCTGCTAACTTCCTTCTCATCTTTCAGGACTTAAGGAGTGAGATTTAGGTCGAGACTTTGGCTATTTCGATTTGACCGGCTTCGAAAAGGAAGGGATGCGAATAGTGGTAACTCTATTGGGGACACTATGAGACCATGCTCTGAAAGTACCTCAAATTAATATGGAACTTAATATTTTGAATTCATAATATTATTCTTTTTTGAAATTGCATTACATACTAGAGCCTTAGAATAAGTTAGGCATCCCTTTTATACCATGATGTCATTTTGAAGCATGAATGCAATTTCACTCAAATTAGAAGATTTGTTAGAGGTGGCATCAAATCCAAGCCTCGTGTCTATAAGGTATATGAAATGGCGAACCAATAGGTCGTATGCTCATAATGAGATAGACCCATTGTGGTGCCTAACTCACTTTTTCTAGGCTAATCAAATAGGAATAGCTTAGGATCCTTTAATTTCCTTATCGTCTTTTGGGACTCGAGGAGTGAGATTTAGGTCGAGTCTTTGGCTGTTTCGATTTGAGCAACCTCGAAAAGGAAGGGATGAGAACATGAAGCATTTTAGTTATGACAGGATTTTTCAATATATGTTTTCCCATTTTATTATTTCCTAATTAGAGAGTAATAAATAGTTTCCTAATTGAAAAAGATTAGGTAATTCTCTCTAACAAGTTCTAAGGTTATAGCTCTATTTTAATGAGCTTGAAGGTATAAGCTCCCTTTAACGAGCTTGATTTATCACTTGATTTTTTGATCAGTAATATAAGACCACAACATGATATGACCAATCACCTTTATAATTATCAATTTTTTTACCATGTTTCCTTCTTAGGCTACACTATCTCTTATGCCTCACAAATCTACCATCAATGCCTAACATTCATTTGCAAATTTTTACTCTAGCTGTAAATTTAGATATTGTCTCTCAAAAGCAAATGAGTTAAAGAACATTTCTATAGTGCTAGTTTAACAAACAAGAATGAGAACAAAAATATCAAAGTAACTACTATCCAAATAGCAAATAATAAAGGCCAAAGGTAACATAGAGCATCCAATATAAATAAGATAACTTTATGAACATCCAACCAATCAAAATCACTTGTCTATGTGCATAAGGAAAGTATTATAAATCTTTATTACCTCTTTATCATCTTCATTATCGGAATCCTCTTAGTTAGTCTCCTAAAATAATAAATTGTAAGATAACTTTATGAACATTCAAAATCAGCATGAAGAACTTCAATTAGCAATCTTAACCACTTACTTGAAAAAAGAATGGAAAACCAAATTAGATAATAAAAAGAAAAAATGAATGATCTTACATTATTGAGTACATTAAAGGATCGGGCCATAATTCCTCCTTTATTATGTCAGCAATTTGAAAATGAAAACTGTGATATGGTAAAA
>CANXYI012004497.1:0-13956 GCA_948208565.1 Hura crepitans
GTGGGTCAAATGGAAGGATAACTCAACAAGAAATCATCCTTTTCACTTGTAATCCAATAGACATGGTAGGATAAAGACAAAGTAGTTCCTCTGTTTAGGACTTTGAAAGGAGAATGATATCTATAATCTCAAGGGCGATAGTTAGGTTTGCTCTTAGTTTTGGTCCACCACTGCTTATTGAAGCAATAGTAGCCATACCCATTGGAATGACCACTATTGCTTCTAGGGGAATTGGCACAAATTCAGGAGGCTATAAATTCAGGAGAAAAAGATAAAAAGGCTGAGTACTTTAACCTAGAATTTAATTTCTATGAGGACTTTGAGGATGAAGCTGGAAGGCTGCACCTCAAAAAGTTAAAGATGCTACCATAAAGAAATTAGAAAAGAAGATGGAGGTGATGGCTAGGCTTATTACCATGGGTAAGGGTTTGGATATTAATAAGCTTACTTTAGAATTTGAGGAGTTGTTGCCCTCTAAATTTAAAATGCCAAAGCTACCCAAGTTTGATAGGATAACTAATCTAAGAGCCCATGTTAAGCAGTATACTACAGTCATGCAGGGCACAGAGCTTAGCGCAAAGCAGAAGATGGCCTACTTCAGCCTTACACTGTAGGGTAAAGCAATTAATTGGTACCATGGGCTAGAAAAGAAGGTTGAAAAAGATTTGGGCAAGATCACTGAGGCTTTTATAAGCTAATATAACTATAGCGCACATATAAAGGTTACTATGAAAAACCTAGAACTGCTTAAATAGAAACCTAACAAGACTTTTAAGAGTATTTGACAAGATAAATGTCTAGGGTGCTAGAAATAAGAAAGAAGCTAGAAACATCAAATCAAATTTGCATGTTTATTAAGAACATTAACCCATACTTAAAGAATGAGTTAAAAGCAAAAGGGCTCAAGGACTGGGAATCGCTAAAGGATATAACAATCGACTTGAAAGAAAAGCATACTGAGCCGAAGAAGAACTCAGAAGGGTTCAACAATAGAAGAAATTTGAACAACAGAGGCATAGGTGGAACCAGTTATAGTGGTATTGGTAAAACTACTGAAGTGTCTACTGTGACAAGATACTACTCAAATTTGGGCAAATCATTGTTTTGGTGCCTAAAATGGTTCTAAAAAAAAGGGAAACTTTATCCCTTTCCTTTCAAACCTACCAGGAATAAGGGCTAGCCTTATCATAGATCAGATTTATACTATCAGTATCATCACCAGATAAGACATGACACATAAAACTATCACACTTTGAGGGATAAGATTCAAGATGGATCCCCAATCTAAAAAAGAGATATAAGGGTTAGGGTGCCTACTCGAATATTCCTCCACCCATCAACATGGTCAATTTAGGATTGCCAAAATGGTATGTGCTGTGGGATTTATATGAAAATAACTATCTGGTAGTGGAAAGAAAGGTAAAATTAGGTCAAGGTTTGATTTATTTGACGGACGTATAGGCCAGAAATAGTGAAAGTGAGTTAGAGGAATAGGTCCAAGACTTATGGGTTAATTCATATTATGTAGAAGTCAGTTGAAGAAGCAGAGGCTAATACAATAACTTGAAGTGGTCGGGTAGTGCCAGAGGTAGAAAAGGAGCTAATTCCCTTTGTTGTAGAAAAAGAAAAAGATGCAGTAATGAAGCAGTTAAAGAAAACTCCCGCACATATATTAATTTGGGATTTGCTGCATTAATCCCCTTCATATTGACAAAAGGTAGTAGATGCCTTATGGGCTGTAACAATTTCAACTACCATATCACCCTCTAAACTAGCAAAAATGGTAAAGGGGGAAAAGCAATAGTCAATTTTTCAGATGTAGATCTTCTACTAGAAGGGTGTTATTACAACTATCCTTTGTATATAAAAGCTAAAGTGAACTGCAAGCACATAACATGTGTAATGGTTAATGACGGGTCATCAATCAATTTGTGTCCACTTAAAGTAGTAGTTGTATATGGGATTAAAAACTCGATAATCTCTTAGTCCAAGCTCACCATTATGTCATATGACAATACTAAGAGGTAGGCATATGGAACTTTCAAAGTCAAGGTCAAAATGGGGGTAATCATAAATGATGTGGAGTTTGTAATGTTTAACATCCCTATAAATTTTTCCCTACTTTTAGGAAGGTTGTGATTCTATAAGTTAGGAGGGGTTCCATCAACACTGCATCAGATGATAAGGATTCCCCATGATGGTGAGATTGTGACAATACAAGCTGCAAGGGAGAATCAGGTTTTGATGCTTGAGATAGCCAACCAGCCTTTTAAGGATTCCATATAGCTAGGATCTTTTCAGAAGTGGAAGAGGATGATCCCAAAGTGGTAAATATGCTTAAAAGGTTAAACTATTTACCTAGTGTTGGTTTGGGATATGATTTAAATGGTTTAATCTCAGCCATTTAGCCAAAAGGATAGAAGGATTGAAGGGGTTTAAGATATGCAGTGGAAACTTTAGAGCTAAAAAAGATGAGTAAGGGTATCCCACCATTAAAAGAGGGTTTTGTTCGGGCTGAAGAAAATGTTAGTTACTGCAGATAGTCAGAGCTCACCATTATAAAGGGGAAGGTTATGCCTAAGTTTGAAATCTTCAATGATGCATTTGATTGGGCCATAGGTGAAATCAGGGCCACTATAGATTTTTAGGATGAAGAGGTCATGACAAATTTAGGCAATATAGAAATCAAGCCTAAGAAAGAAATTCTGATTACTGCAATGCTTTAAAACAAAGGGAAGAAAAAGATGGAAGAAGATAATCCTCTAGAAGGCTTTTTTGATTATTTATATGTACCTAAGATTTTTGATGATGATAATTTCTCTAATTCTTTTGTTAATAAGATGAACAATTTTGCTTATTTTTATGATGTCTCATCTAATTACATCATGCATAATGATAACTATGACATGCATAACATGTTTGACATTAATTCAATCAATACTACCTTATTTAATCTCAGTACTAATGAAAACCCTAAAGAGATTTTAATTGCATCTGATATAACTCCTGAAGAAAGTATAAAATTTGAGAGAATATTAAAAAAGTATGAAAAAGTCTTTGCCTGGACCTATGAAGACATGCTCGAGGTATACAGGGAGATAGCTAAACATGCCATTTCCATATACCTAAAAGCAAAATTGGTAAAGTAGAAACTGAGGAGGATGAGGCCAAAATAGGTAGAGAAGATAAAAGAAGAAGTGCACAAGCAAATTGAAGCCAAGTTCTTAGAAGAAGTACAATATCCGACCTAGTTAGCCAATGTGGTACTTATCACTAAGAAAGATGGTAGAGTTAAGATGTGCATAAATTATAGGGATTTGAATAAGGCCTGCCTAAAAGATGACTTTCCATTACCCTATATCAATGGTTGATAATGTTGTGATGTGTAAAATATATAACTTTGTTGATGAATACGTTGGTTACAATTAGATTCTAAATAAGATAGCAGACAAGATAAAAATTTCTTTCATCATAGAATGAGGGCACCTTTTGTTATAGAGTTATACCTTTTGGGTTAAAGAATGCTGGAGCAACTTACCAGAGGATGGACATGAGGATTTTGGATGAACTGATTCATAAGGAAGTGGAGGTTTATGTAGATGACATGATGATCAAGTCCACTACAAGAGAAGGCATTTTGAGGTATTAGAAAAGTTCTTTTAGTGGATTAATAAGTATAATTTGCATCTAAATCCTAAGAAATGTGTCTTTGGGGTAACTTTAGGTAAGCTCTTAGGGCATATAGTAAGTTAGAAAGGGATTGAAGTAGACCTTGATAAAGTTAAAGCCATCAGAGAGATACTAGTTCTAAAGAAGGAGAAAGAGATAAAGGGATTTTTGGGCAGGAAATAGTACACCAGTAGGTTTATGGCTAAGCTCACCACCATATGTCAGCCCATTTTTGAACTTTTTAAAAAGAACCAACTAATTAAGTGGAATGATGATTATCAAAAAGCTTTCAACACCATTAGGGAATATCTGATAAATCTACTAGTTTTGTAACCACCAAGACATGGAAAGCCACTAATTCTCTATTTATCTACTAAAGAAAGCTCAGTAGAGGCTATGGTAGCACATGAGGATGAGTTTAAGGTTGAGTTTGTGATTTATTACCTAAGCAAGAATTTTTTTCCTTATGAGGCCAAGTATGTGGAAGTGGAAAAGATTTGTTTAGCAGTGGTATGGGCTTTAAAGAAACTGAGACACTCTTTCCAATGATATATAGTATAAGTAGTATCAAAACATAATACCTTAAGATATCCTTAGACAACCCCATATTTAGTAGGAAGAATGAGTAAATGGCTTCTTTTACTTTAAGAGTTTTACATTCAGTACATAACATGAAAGACCATAAAAGGGCACGTAGTTGTAGAATTCCTAGCCAGTCATCTGTTAGAAAGTGAATCATTAGAGTTTGAATTCTCAGATGAGCACTTAAACTTGATAATAGTACAAAGGTGGTGGATGTATTTTGATGGATCAGTAAATAGCAAAAGAGTAGGAGTACGGCAATTCTGATAACTCATGAAAGAGAAAATTTATCGCTAGCAAGAAAGTTGAGATATAAGGTTACAAATAATATGGCTAAATATGAAGCTTGTATATTTGTACTTAAAGCATTATTGGCTCTTAGTGTAAATATAGTTGAGGTATTTAGAGATTCATCCTTGGTAATGTATCAGACCAGTGAAAAATTGCCCATTCGGTAAGAGAAATTAATGCCTTATGCAGAGCATTTGAGATCCATCAGTAGAGAGTTCGAGATGTGTACTTTTCCCATGTTCTTAGAGATAAGAATCAGCTAACAAATGCATTAACAACCTAGTTTCTATATGGGATAATTTAGAGGGAATAATCATGAAAATAATAATTATTTCCAATTCAAAAAGGCCTTGCTATGAGACATAGTAGATAATAGAAATAAAGCAGGAAAAAGATAAGCCGTGTTTTTATGATATCCAAAACTATCTAAAAAATAGGGAATTCCTTCAAGAACCTATAGACAAGGAAAAGAGGGTTGTAAGGAAGTTGTCAACTTAGTTCATCTGTATAGATGGGGTTTTATACAAAAAGCAAGTAGACGGTCTTTAGCTTTATTGCTTAAAGGAGAAAGAAGTGGAGAGGGTCATAGAAGAGATACATGTAGGGTTTTATGGCACACACATGAATGGTTTAGAGTTAACTAAAAAGATTATGTGCTAAGGGTTCTTTTGGCTTACTATGGACCATGATTGTTCAAAGTATGTATAAAAATGCCATAAGTGTTAGTAGTACAGGGATTTAAGACATGTGTCAATATCAAAATTTCACAGCCTATCATCTCCTTAGCCATTTGCTATATGAGGGATATATATAATTAGAGAGATACATCAAATAGCCTTAAATAGGTATTGTTTCATTGTGGTAGCCATTAGCTATTTTTGAAAGTGGGTTGAAGTAGAATTCTTTAAGAAATTAGGGGCAAAAGAGATGGCTAAGTTTATAGAGAAGAATCTTATTTATAGATATGGGGTTTCGCACCACATAATTTCGAATAATGGTGTCTAATTTTAGGTTGAGACAAAGGTAATATCATAGAAGCATAAGATACAACACCATAAATCCTCTCCTTATAAACCATAACCTAATGGAGTAGTTGAAGTGGTGAATAAGAATATTAAAAAAATCCTAGAAAAGGTAGTTGTAACCTACAAAGATTGGACTAACAGACTTCTATTTTCTCTTTAGGGATACAAGACTACTATTCGGACTTCAACGAGTGCTACTCCATATTCCTTAATATATGGGATAGATGTATTACTCCTGGTAGAGATTGAACTCTAGTCATTGAGAGTGGTAGTAGAAGAAAAGATTCCTAAGACAACTTAGGTAGAACAAAGGCTTCAACAAGTGAGCTTATTAGATGAGAAGCGATTGTCAGCTAATTATCACAATCAAGTTTATCAGAAAAGGATGGCATAAGCCTTTGGAAAAAGGGTGAAAAATCACAAGTTGAAAGAAAGAGGATTGGTCCTTAAGCAAATAAGGTTAGGTCTGATTGATCCGAGGGGGAAGTTCAAACTAAATTGGGAAAGACCATTCATCGTTAAGCAATTATTGCCAAAAGGCACTATAATCCTTATAGATTGTGATAGAAATGAGTTCAAAGAACCTGTGAACATGGATAAACTAAAACGGTTTTATGGCTAAAGAAAAATAAAAGAGAAAAATAGCCCTACGAGTCAAAAACCAAAAAAACGGTGGCCTTGCTAAAAGTGGGCACCAGATAGGGTGAAGACCAAAAAAAAGGCATCCTATGCAACAATTAAGGGCTGAGAGAAAATATTCAATCAAGAAAACCCATGAGGGTTGATTGATGCTAGGAGTTTAAGATGTAATTAAAATTTCCCTTGATTAAATGAGGAAATGTGTTATTGCATGAATCTCATGTTGTGATTATCATAAAATTCCAATATGATACAAGTAGATAGAACCACTTTAATAAGCTTGATTGAGCATCTTATAGACTATAGAAATAGAGATGTTACATTATTTTGTATGCAAGTTTAGAAAAACAATAAAAATTACATTTTTAGATCTTCTGTCTCTTATTACTACTCTCACTTTCCATCTTTAGCCAACGGGTTTAGTTGTCTCTGGAAGAGCTTGTCACCCATACTTTGTATATGTTAGAAGTCTAAAATTTCCAAGCAGCCTTAGAAGGAATATTGGTTTTGAAAGGTAAATGCTTCCACAAGTCGTGATGACTAGTAACAATGGTGACATGTAAGTCTCCCCCTCTAAAAGATAGTGGATAGGTAACAATGCCTTAGGTCTCATCAAACTATCTCACACAGTGATTAGGAATGTAGAATGTGATCTTGTGCAAACCAATCAAGGGAATATAGCTTGATGCACCACTACATCGCACATATTGTAAAGGAATCTAAGGGCTTCTAAAATTTATGCTATTGTCTATTGTGCCACCCAACCAAAGGGCCTATTGCTCAACATCTGTAAAGCAATGTATAATGGCATGAGGTAGTAAATGCTTCAGACTATAGAACTTGAGAATGTGAGGGAGAAGATCATCTAACAAGCAAAGCTTTTCCTGCAATCAAACTTTAAAAAAGCTATTATGAATGAAAAATTGTAAAGGCTTCCTAAGTAAAAGTCAAACTAAGGATAGGGTGAAAACCCATTAAGTGTAGTTTATCCTTAAAAAGTCTATTAGGAATAAAAACTTGAAAGGGTTTCCTAACTAAAAGATAGATTAGAGAATAGGGCAAAAACCCCATAAAGGGCTATTTATTCTTAAAAAAATTAAAACAGAAGCAGGCTCCCACAAAAGAAATCAACTTCACCTTACTATACTGCATTTAGTCCTATAATGGTCTCAACAAGGATTAAGCGGAAAGGCTAGTCAAATCATTTATTAAACTAAACAGTTGATAATCTCCAAAATGACTATCAAAAGTAACTGTGAGATACTTGGAGAAAACAAGGAATAAGTATACACTTGCACGAAGGGATGGGATACCTATGTAATCTTTAGCATAGGCCAATAAGGCATTCAGAGAAACTGGTTCTTTTTTTGGGAGTCATCTAGCAGCTAATGATGGGAGTATGCCAAGTGTATCAACCACTTCATATAGGTAGTGAGGAATGCAGTTAGGAGGGCAAAGTGGTGTATCAGATGAATAGGATACTCCTAAGATTGTAGCAAACTCTTCATACATGGGGCACAATTCTTGATGAGAAAATAAAAAAAAACATGAAATTGCGGGTCCTAAAAGTAGGTGGCAGCCTTCAAATAGGACAAGTCAAGATAGACTCTCTAGAGAAATTTTAAGCCACTAAAAAGAGCCAAACAAAATTTGCTTATGTGAAGGGAAGATTAAGAATCTTGTGAAGTTTTTGAAGAAATTCATCACCTATTGACACAAAAAACACAAAAAACCCAAGTGGCATAGGGATTTATGCATACATATGTAAATTTATTATATTTTACTAGGGACAAGGTAGTTAGTGTTTAGAGTTATCACCTGGCTTTACACTAGGACCACTGATCTTTTGCTTCGAAAAGTTCGAAATCAAATCTTATTTATGCCCTAATAATGTCTTCCTTTATATTCTAATATTTATCAATCTCATATCAAGCAAGCATGCATTATAATTAAAATATTCATGTCACTTTTCATTTAGAGAAAGTAAATTACAGTATTTTAAGTGCACAATAAACATAATAATATGTTGTACATCCAGAAATTAGGTCATTCATTGATTTTGGCCTAACTACTACCCGTAATTTCATAGGAATTGTCTATAATTGCCCAACTCCTATCTTTAAAAAATTGGCCTTTGTTAAAGTATACTTTTTGTGTGACTTTTATTAAGGAAAACTCAAAACCATTTTGTATAAGAAAACACTAGTTAATTATGTAGAAAACCTTTTAATGTGAGATTTAACTTTGATGCGTAAAATAAGTTATTAAACTACCTATTACCACCCAAAAACAACCAGAAAAAAGGTATAAAAAAATGAAATAGCATAAAACACATAATTGGCCCCACCTATACATCGTTAAGTCCATGCAGACTCAATATGGCTCTAATATATATCCGTGTGGATAATTTTATGTAAGGGTTATTTTGTTTATCCAGACCTCTTATCTTACCAGAATGATCACTTGCACACCACTCAAAGAATATGTTAGAAACAACTTATAAGGGTTCTTAAGGACCTAAAGAAAGAACAAACTTACAACAATCTATTTAGCATAAATGTGGATGGAACATGATGCATGTCCAAAGGAATTATCACTAGGAAAACTACAAATTTATTAATCATAGAGAACACACGCATGTATACAAAGATTTTGATTACAAATGATTATCCGTATGGACTATGATCCTTATAAGAGGGAATTTGTATGGGCTATAAAGCAACATGAATTCACATAAGACATAATCATTCATACATTCTACGTTCCTTATGAAAAAAACTCTGTATGAACCACTAACTAAGAACAAATAAATATAAAGGATGACTATTTGTGCAAACTATATTCCTCATAAGAGGAAGTCCGTACAAAACATATGTCAGTTCTATTATGCTAATGATATTTACACGATAATCTTGTAATATAACAACATATAAACTCATCAAACATGGCAAATATAATACACCACATGTAAGATACTACTAAAATAGTGTTGAATGATAGTTCGCACAGACGTTCGATTACACACATATCAATAAATTTGGTCTATGCAGACATAAGCATGCTTCAAGATAAGTCTGTGTGGTCAACATTACAATAACATAATAATCACAATATGTCAAAAGAAAACTACATACAATAAAATAGTACAAAACAATGACCTACTCCTATGATCAATGTTGGGATTACATAGAATCACCTCACTTATGATCAATCATGGGAGATCACAAGATATAAAATAGTGTAAATGTATAATGTGTGCATATTAAGAGGCCTTAGATCTTACTTTATGAAGAAGATTTTAAAGTAACAACACAAAAATGTATAATTTTAGAAAGAATAGAATTTAAGTGTAGGCTAAAGTTTAGTACTGCGAATCCTACATTGGACTCTTCTGTTAGACTCTCAGATATTAGGGTTTTGGCTTTTCTAATTGCCTCCCCTTTCTCAAACCTAAGAGGGGTATTTATAGGTTTAAAGGATGGTTCTCCCATCCAAAAGATTTAGAATCTTTTTAGAATTGGGAGACATAATCTGAATAGGAAGCTCCCACTTTTAGAAGCTTTCCCATCGGCAAGTCCGTGTGAACTTAGATTACTTAGTTCGTGCAGACCTAAGTGATGGGTTCTCCTTCTAGTCTATAGGCTTTGGGCTAGATTTGTGTTAGTCCGTACGGATGGGGGCTTAAACTTTTCTGGGTAAACCATGGGCCTTAGGCCAAATAAGAGTCTAAGTGGGTAGGTACGGACCTAGTGACATTATGTCTAGATGGACCAATGCTATGCTAGTCTGTGTGGACTAGGTTTCTAAGTGGCTTGTATTGTTACTTTAAACCTATCTTTGGTTATCATGGTAGGCCAAAAAGGGTAGGGCAGATGTCAAGAGTGAGGCCCGTGCAGACTTGTCACGTCAGGATGCAAACTATCTACCTTTTCCCCCTTTTTTTTTTACTTTCCCCTATCTTTTTTGGCTTTCCTTTTTATTTTCTCTTTTTTACTTATGCATGTGGCTTCCTCATCAAGCTCAGGCTTGTTATCCTCCTCTATCGATGTTAATATAGCTGTTAGTGAGACTTTGATAGTGTTGTTGTTATCACTGACTAGTGTTTCTCCTCTTTCTCCGACTCCTTTGTGTGTAAAGGACATCACTATGCCAATTTCGAAGGGTTTTATGCCTTTTTTGATAGTTAACTTTGACCTCAAAATGTGGCTATAGTGAATGAAATCCCCTTTAGTGCCTCGATGCTACTTTTAGCCCACTTGGCCAGTCACTGGTGTGTCGAATTTTATCCCCAGGTCTATTTCTTTCTCTTTTGTGCTTTATTTTTTTATTTTGGATACCATTTTTCCATCATCTTCTTGCTGTGCTACTGACTGGGTTGATAGGTCCATACCTAGTTTGCCTGGGGCACACTTGGTCCATATGGACTTACCTTTAATCAAAACTTCTAAAATCATTAGGATACTGTCTTGAACTTTTATGCATGTGATAAGGTAGATAATCCATGCAGACTCTTTTTTGTGTTCTTGTGGGGTCCGTGTAGACCTTTTGTGATGATTTTCAAACCTTATACATATCTTACCTGCTCTATGTTACTGAGTTTTCTACCTTGTGGTAGTCCATATAGACTGGGATGACCTTGGTCCGTGTGGACTCTTTTACAAATCCTAGTCATTGTTAGTCTGTGCGGACACAGTTAAAGGCTTACTAATTTACGGTTCGTGCAGACACCTATGCTTTAAATTTAAGTCCATGCGAACATGTGTTGTGCCTTAGTGTCTTTGTTCGACACTTTATTAAGTACCTACTTGTGTTACCTCTTCTTGTAGATGCATCTTAAGTGTGGGGGAACTTTGTTTGGCCTATAATAGTGGTATTCGGCGATGCCCATTCAAGTAAAGGATTAAGTCCGAGTGACTAGATTTCAGACGTTCATTGACTATCTCATTAAAAAGGATTTTTGCAGGGACCTCTAGGTACTCAAAGCCCCACTGGATAGGTGGATAGACACGATGCACACCTTCTACATGCCATTAAGAGAGCTAATTTGACTAGGCATTCATCACAGGAGTGCCCTATATTGTTTGAGCGATTATGTTTAATGCCAGTTACTATTTCCCTACTCTTTATTTTCAAAAAGTGAGGAGTTTGCTCAGTTTTATGCCTTAGGATCACTTAGGTAGCATCCGATCTACCATTTTATACAAGCAATGGGTTGATGCTACACCTACTACTCATTTTGAGGTGGATCATTATGTTCACTGCTTTATCCTATACCTACTAGGGACCACATTGTTCACAAATGCTAATGACAACATGAGCCA
Source organism: Hura crepitans (assembly GCA_948208565.1). NCBI lineage: Eukaryota > Viridiplantae > Streptophyta > Magnoliopsida > Malpighiales > Euphorbiaceae > Hura > Hura crepitans. The sequence continues at coordinate 11,528 of CANXYI012004497.1, forward strand.
AAAATTGGTGTTACTCTTCGTTAGGTTGGATTTATAGGTGCTTAGACATGGTAATTCGTATGAAGAAAAGCCATCAGTTTGTCTAGGGCTTTGTCTCAGGTGTTTTGGTAAGTGTTATTCATTTTGTCCATTGTTTCTTGATTGCTTATTTCTTTTAATTCTAATATTGTTTTGCATAGGTTTGGCTGAATGAGCTCCACTTATTGCCACGTTCATATGAGTTAGAAATCCCTTGTCGATATCCAGTGATGGACTAATACATCATCGCTAGTATTTGAGCTTGAGAGCTTGGGATGATGTAAGTAATCTTGTAAAAATGTAAATACAATGATTAACTTTCTTTATTCATTATGAATGTTATACTTACCTAATTTTCTTTCTTTTAGGTTGACTTGGCTTGGTGGGTTTTCCCCACTAAAGAGATGTCAGATTTTCTTCGCTCTGTTCAAGAGCTATCCTCCCGAAGAATCCTATTGACTACTCCAAAGGCCTATTCTTAGTTTCTAGAGGAAAAAGTGCTAAGCTGGCATATAGACCCCGAGGTGTGCTATATTCCTCAAGGTCTTCTTGACACCATGCTGTTCAGGAGGTACATTGATGACTTGGAATTTGTTCAAGGCATGGCTACAGGTGTATCGAGGGACACTTTAGTGGATGTTGAAGAAGGAGATTATTCTCTTTGGGTATTAGAACACTTGTTCCTTGCATGCCATATACTTTAGGACTTACCCCTCAAGTACTCTTATTTAACTTTCTATTCATAATTCTTGAAGTCAATTTTTGATTGTGTTGTATGATAGCCTATTGCTACCACTTCTGAAGCTAGGCTTTTTTCAGCTTAAAAAAGGGCGATGATAGTTCCTAGTTCTTAGGGCCCTCAATTCTCGCCTCCTCCTACATGTACTGCTATAAGTGGAGTCTCCAGTCTAGCTGTTAGTCAATCATCATTGCTTGGTGAGATTGTAGGCACTTTGACTGACATGCTTGAGCTTAGCTATATGGGGTATGGCATAGATAGTTAGTTATCTTTTGCTTCCCTCCGTATTGAAGACAATTGGCTAGTGCCGTTCAAGCCAAAGAACACCATAATGGTAAGGTTTTTTTAGCTTTCAATGATCACTGTGTTGGCTTAATTATGTGTAACACTTTTTGTCTTGGTTTTGATAGATTAAGAGGGCTTTGGTAGAGATAATTGCTTGAGTAGTCAAGGCTTTTAGGCTAGCCATGGTAGATGAGACCCGAGTTCTCATAGTAAGTATTTTCTTGCATTGATTAGTTTAAGTGTGCATATGTATATGGTATGCATGACGTGTTTAAGAAGCATTGATCCCTCATTCTTTTGTAGAATGAGCTAACAAGGAGGGTTGCTGCTCTTTGTGAGACTCGAAGGAAGCTAAGGGAACTAAATATTTTTTAGAAGTTGGTGCTCTTTTCTAATGATAAGGACATAAAGAGTGAAAGTGAAGAATAAAGAAGATGGTAGCCCTCTTTTTTCTCTTTGTCAATAGGCCTTTTATTTTTGTGTATATAAACATTCACAACATTTTAATATAAAATATACATTCTTTTATTTTGAGCATATCTTGTATCTTTACATATGAATGCACAATAATCGATGTACATGAAAACTTTACAAAGAAATATATCATTCTTAAAAATATACAAAACATCTTCTCTATTTATTTAACATACCTTATAGTAAAGAGTTCCAAACTATAGACACTGGGTTTTTGAGGGTCCTAGGTTCAGTTTGCCTAATGATTATGAAAAGGACAAAAATCCTAAAAATGGATTTTTTACGTTTGAACTGAAGATCTTAAAACTTTTCCTAAAAAAAAAAAATCGAAAACAGCTATTTTAGATAAGAACAGGCCGTTCCCATGAAGGGAACGATTGTTTTAGGCCCAAAACGGCTATTTTGAGGACCAAAATGGGCCGTTTTCATACAAGAAATGCCCGTTCTGGACCCAAAACAGCTATTTGGGCCCAGAACGGCCAAAACATCTATTTTTTAATAAAATAAATTCCAATTCTTTCTTAATAAAAGTTACAACAATAATATCTATTTTCTAGAATTGACATTTGAGAACCAAAGTTCTCAAACCATTCTTCCAAGTAAAAGTCACCACAATAAAATTCATTTTTCCAAATTAGCATACGAGAACTAAAGTTCTTAAACTAATCACATGATTTCAATAAAAGGTCACTAAAATAAAATTCATTTTCTAAAATTGGCATGCAAGAACGAAAGTTCTCGCAGCAATCAATTACTCGATTTCATGTATGATATTTCATTTTTAAGCACTTGTTTATTTTTCTATAAATATATTTTGTAAATTCTCATATGTGAATACGTGATTTACTTTAATTGCAAAAAATTACTTGAGAAAAGGAATAATATCATAAATTCAAACTGAATTTTCATATTA
>CANXYI012004628.1:0-11316 GCA_948208565.1 Hura crepitans
TATTTGATACGCACAATTAAAATTTTAATAAATTAATCTAAAAAAATCACTCAATTAAATTAAAAAATAAATATTGTATTTTTATTTATTAATTATCTTCTTATAAAATTAACAATTTCTTTTATTAAATAATTAAAAATAATTATATGAGAAAAGTGAAAGAAAATTACTCCACTTTTAATTAATAAAAAGGATAAAAAATTATTATTAATCTCTAATTACATTAATTATTAAAAAAATTAAAAAATAAATATTGTATATTTTTTATAATATATTTCGATAAAATTAAATATTTTTTTATTATATAATTAAATATTAGTTATATATAAATAAATAGAAAGAAAATTATTCAATTTATTTAATAAAAATCATAAAAAATTATTATTGATCTTTAATTATACTAATTACTATAAAAAATTTTAAAAAATAATTTTTAATAAAAAAATAAAATTTTCTTCAATTTTAATAGAAAAATAGATAGATAATTTTAATTGAAATGCCATATAAATTTTAAATGTCCAATTGTTGAATTTAAAATTATATAATTTTAATTAAAAATTAACTCAAACTTTATATATTATTTTGATATTATTTTTAATTAATAAATAGGAATATAATTGAGTTAGATTCAAGTTATATTCATATATTTTCTTTATTTTGTAAGATCTTAAATTTAATATCTAATTAGATCACTTTAAAATCAATAATAAAATATTAATTTAAATAATAAAAATAAATGTATAAAATATTTATAAATTTGAGCAATAAAAATAAAAAAGTTTATAAAAGTAATTTAAAATCTGTAAAAGTCATTTAATAAAAATTATTTAAAATCATTCATATTTTTTTAAAAAAATAACTAATATCATTTATAATTTAAAAATTTATCAAAATATTTAAAAATTAATAATTAAAAATTATTTAAAAAAATTTATTAAAATTTTAATTGAATACATCCATCGATAAAAAAAAAAAAAAAAAATAGAAGTTTCCTTTTATTTCAAGTTTCTTCACCCGAAAATTCCAAGGCTACCCTAAACAAAAATTCTCTTCTTCCTTTTTGTTCAATCAAGATGTGAACTGCAAAGAAGCGTAATAATACAAGAGAAATCTCTTACGGACAGTAGTTGAGTGGCATAGAAAGAAGAGAAAACGGGAAGTAGCATAGCAAAAGAAGAGAAGCACAAGAAAGGAGCAACAATTGAAGGGCAATTTCTAGAAGAATCTTAGAATTAGGAAAGGGGGTCAATGGGACAAGTCGGGCTAAGAACAATCAAAGAGGCGGAGAAGATCAACATAAACCGAGGACCAAAATTGCCATCCCCTCCTTCCATTTCAATTTTGCAACAAAGTAGAAGGTAGAGAGGGTGAGGGACAAAGTTGAAAGGAACAAAGAAAAGGGGTGAATCTTGCGAGGTGAAGGCACACTAAAGCTAGCACAGTGAGTAACAGTAAGAGAGCTGCAGGTAAGCTGTAATTAATCCCATTAATTTCTTTGTGTAATTAATTAGGAATCAGTTGGTAAAATTAGAGGCATAAGAGGGATGCAGTTGATTTTCCTAAGAAAGTTATCGGTGTAGTTGCAGGGAGTTAGAAATCACTGCTATATAAACAAATTTTGTAGCAGGGACAAAATATCAGGGTGGATTATTGCTGTGGGTTGCCTATGGACACGAGCAGTAATGAGACTCACAAGTGAGCAGTGGCACAAAAAAGTAGAGAGGGTCAGAGGGAGTTCCAAAACTGCAGGGGATCAGCAGCAGCGTCGTAGCAGAGGTGGTTGTTGCTGCTGCCGTTGGTTGGCCAGCTGACCAAGAAAGAAGGGATAGGGGGTGCGAAGCTGCCAAGAAGTAGCAATAGCATAGCAGCACAAACTGTCGCCACTACTGCTATTTTTGCAGCAAATGAGAGCAATGTGAAGTGAAGCAAGTAGGAGTTGGTGCGAGGAAGTATGCTAGATGTAGAGCCCCAAAAGCAGCAGCAACTCGCTGCTAGTAAGTCAGATCAGCGGGAGTAAATCTACTATGTCAGTAGTTATTAAAGCAAAATAAGTAGATTTTAGATGGTCTGTAAGTAAGATGTGTATAAATAATTTGACATCATGATAAAGAATTTTAATTTGTGCAGAGCAAGAATGCAAAAAGAGAAGGAGAAGTGTAAAAAGAAGAATGAAAGAGACAAGTCAAATAGAGGTAAGTACCCCTTTGACAATTCTTAGTAAGTTGAATGTTTTATAATTCAGTTGCAAATCACCTAAACTGTGGATGTGTTCCTAGCTGTAAACTAGAACTTAGTTCATGTGCGTATTAGAGCAAGTATCTAGTTATATTCCCATAGGTACGAGAATTGACATTATAGTTATGTATGTCGAGCTGAGCTTGTAAATCTTGGAGTGTTGCTTAGTAAATAAAGTGGGGCTTCTACACTCTACACGAATCTTATTTGATAGGAACTAGGGGGGATTGATTAAATGCAAGCTCATTTGAACTAGTTTGAATGTAGTTGTGAAGTTGGTTCTCTTTTGAGGCCATCTTCCTATGTTCTGTTGAAAGGTAAGTACCTTGGAGTCGCTTATCTTAGGATTATGTTCTTAGTAACATGAGACTGCTATTCCACATGAATATTTCCCTTGTATGCTAATTTGACTAAGGTTAACATGAGTAGAGCATAAATACAATCATGCTAGTGCAATGACACATAGTGTATGAGATTGTTGTAAGTAGGAACCAAATTTCATGGGTGGTGCGGCAATGAAACGTATTGTATGAAGCACAATATGTTGAAGGGATACATAACAAGCAGGTGTAGGATTAGATATGGTCAAAAAGCTTGTTATGGGATACGGATAAATACATTAGTTTACTTTACTTCTATATAATCCTAAATGTTGCCGGAAGTATTTAAAGAAATCCGTGCATGCATGGACAGTACATCTGTACTTGTAGCTAAGGTAATCAAAAGTAGAATGTAGTATCCAACGAATACATAAGACGACGTTAGCCAAGAATACATGAACTGTGGGTGCATAGATAGATATGAAATGATGAACGTGATAATTACTTAACCAAGTACCTAGAGCAGAATTTATAAACATGTGATTAGTTATATACCTGAATATTATAAGTAAGTTTGCTAATTTTCAGTAACCAGTTTTGAGCATAAAAGTTTTAGATAATGAGTGAGGATAGTAACATTCATGTAAGCTTCTATAAGCAAGTTTGATCAATTTAGTTAACATATTTATTTATAATGTCAGTCCTATGTTAAAGATATTCTCCCCGGTTAAACAAAGGTATGTACCCCTATCTTCTAATTTTCCTAAATTAAATTAACCTTATAAGTTATTTAATTACAGTTGCCCTAGTAAGCCTATCGTCAATAAAAATTATGTTTTATAAACTCATTCAATGCATATCCTGTGTAATATATTGATCATGTACACACTTAAATATATAGGCATCATTGGCATGTTTGTATTAGTCATTCATAGCGCATGTATTATACCAGCTATACATTAGCTTGTGATTTGTTATTCATTTGTACCTAGCACTTTGAATGCTTGAATTATACAAGATGCATATCTATAAAGCTATCACTAGCTACGAATAAATGAATAGAGCTATTCTAGAAAAACAAAGTATAAGATACCATAGTGCATCAGAAACACACAGGCTGAACTAGGTATAATCCAGTTGTATGAGGCTACAAAAATTTTATTAGATAAGAACTCTTCATATTAAAAGCACCATCAATGCCACTAATTATACAAATAGTATTATGTGGAAATAAAACAAGGTAAGTGAAAGTAACCTAATAACATAAGAGAATATGTGTAAAACCTCAGGATTTGTGTGGCTAGGCTCTTTAAGAAATCAATAGCTTTTATGTAAATGCCAGTTATTTACAATATGGCAAGTTGTATAAAACTCATGAGTACTAAACCATGTTTATAACATTGTTACGAAACAGCAGTAAAAGAATGTAGCAGTAGATAGAACATGCATGTGCATAGAGACATCTAAAATGAACTTAACATGGCAACGAACTAAATGACCATAGAAATGTTATGAAAGAGCCTATGGTAAACCTTACAAAATCCAAGTTAGGGTAACTTTGGCATGCCAAAGGGGAATTTTATGCAGATCTACATCAGTTACAGCTTGGCACTAGTGCCATATGAGTTATTTACAGTTGGTAGTGGCTAAGGCCACTAATACCTTTAACTTATAGATTCTTTCAGCTTACAGTATAGAGGTGGCAGGGCAACGGGCGAGCCCATCCTTGTCACCAATTTCCAACTTACAATTTTTCAGCCTATTTAGCCTTCCTTAAGGTCATTCTGGGAGTGAGTTACCAAAGGCTCTATCAATTCTAGTTATGTCAAAATTAAGGAACACTAATATTAAATGGAAACTAAATATTACATAAAGCATGAAACATGCACGTCATCAAAGTTACAATTCCAAATGCATGAAAAAGAGTATGACTAAAGGAAGTACATATCGTATTGGAATTACAGTCACTAGAAACATGAACTGTAATATAAACAAGGTATGCATAAGTGGTAGGAATCACAGCTACTCACATTTAATACTTGTAGTAAGGATACACAACTAGAGAGTAATAGTAATAAGCAAGTGAACATGTTATTAGTGCCTGAATCATGCATGATATGATCAGCAAAGCACGTCACAAAGTATGAATATAGATGCACATGCATACTGTGACACCCCTTACCCAATCTAGTCACCGGCCCATCACTGAACACGACTAAGGTGTGCGCACATAACATGTTATCCGATTTCGACATACTCAACATGTTGAAAACAAATTTCATAAATCTTGATTAATATATAAAAATACGAGTTTACAAAAACTTTTTAAAAACTGAGTTACTAATTCAATTTGAGAATCCTCATGCTAAAATTTAGACAGCATAACGGCTGTATTGGGCACAATTTCAAATTTTTGAATAGTAACCTGCAAATCAAAATACACTTCTAAAATATTTCTCAACATTTTCTCCCACTCCGTGATCTTTTTGATTACTCCAAGTCACAACATTACAATCACAATATCTCAATCTCAGGAAGAGATATCATATAACACTTTAGATATATTTTGACTTTAAAACAGTCACAAATTAGAAATCCAAAAATTATTACAGTTTGGGCCCATCTTAACCAAAATACATCATATGAGCGCTTCTTATTTTATACATCATAAAGTGCATAATAATAAGTACAAAATATACCAAAAGAATTTTTCCTCTTGATAACTTGACAATCCGAGGCTTTCTTTCAAATTGTCACCTTACCTATGCATCGTAAAACAAACGATGCGCTAAGCAACAATTAAGTGGTATAATCGAAATAACTTGAGTAAATATGCCATAGATGCTTCATATATTAACATGCCGATAATAAATATGAATCACAGCATAACATGCATAATACGTATAAGAACATAAGCATAACAACATATCATATAAGTTATATGTCTAGCATAATATTAATAATATTAATATTTCTTTAAAACATGTCATAATATATGCAAACCATATTATCGATTAAATAATCCAATTTTTAAGCCCATACTCAAGAACAAGGACACTATAGATAATGGAGTATCACTAGACCACCTAGGTCCTTGGAACCATGTAGGCCCCGCATGCATCACACTCGAAGGTCAGAAAAATTATAGACCCGTCGAGCAAAATATAAAGTCAAATCATAATTATGCATTAGACTCGGAGGTCAAAAATAAGATCCGAAGATCAACGCATCAGACTCCTAGGTCAGACTAATCAAATCAACCTGAAGGATCACGCATCGCAACTCGAAGGCTACGGAGGCATCGAAATACATTAGCAGCTGTTATGACTCCTAGCTAATTGGTCAACTTATCCAATTAAGTTTAACTTGCATAGGGTATTAACCAATTATTTTTAGTTTTATTTCATTATTATCCATTAATATTGCTTTTAATTACCTTGGTTTAGCTAACAAATGACTAAACTAGGGAGACATTGATTTTTGTGCTTAATACCTCATTGTGCCATGCAATATCTCATTAAAATACCAAGTTCATGATCATCACATGCATATGTCCATACACACCTTATATAATGAATTTTCCATATTAAATACATTATTAATTAATATTATTCCATAATCATTGAGGTGAGTACATAGCTTATAAACTCATGCACGGACATCTCAATACCTATGTACATACCCCCCACACAATAGAAGTCTTAATCTCAACATATACGTGTCTTACATATCATGTTCATGTTATTAGGCATTTAGTACCATTTACGAGTCATTTTTGAGATAAACATGGTAGAAGCACACTTTAACAAAATAAAATGCATAAAGCTTATTATTGGCATAGTTATGTTATCATAAGCACATTAGGAATTAAAGAAAGCATTATCTTTCATCTCATGTTTTTCATGTTATATCATACACAAAATACGTCTCAAAAGCACCTTAACATGCACATAGCCATTTGGCCATGTTCACATCACAAATATCACTTAAAAATTAATTCCTATACACATTATACATATAGCATGCACATATACATATTTATGCCAATATGAGCCAATATACACTCACACACACTCACATGGCTATTTTGGCCATTAAGCTTTCCCAAGCTTAGCACATACACATCCAAAACTCATCATAAAAAAATGTCTACATAATCAATTTGTGCCATAGATATGCACATACCATCAATTAACATGCCATATTCACTTTTACATACATATATATACATGCTCCTAAATCAACATCCTTCATTTTCATCATCGCAATCCATCCTTATAAATTTCATACATTCATACATCTCATGAACATCATTTAATACTCATCATAAGCATTTATTAAGCATTAATGCACATTAATTTCATTTATTGCATTTAGGGCATATTATGAAAAATTCAGAACATAATCAAAATCACGTAAATTATTTCGATTAAACATACCAAGAGAATCAAAATGCACTCCCAAGATTAGCTCATACCTTGTTCTTTCTTTTGTCTTAGGTTTGGTCCACTTTCTCAACTGCCCATTATAGATGCGTTTCGTAAAAATTTATATAAAATCAATCGAGCATCAAAATGAAAAATCGAAAACATAGGCATGACCTACAGGACTCAAAGATTATGAGAAAAATATTAAACTTCAAAAAATCTTACTCAAAAAATTTCGTGTTATTGCTCATCGACCCATAAAAGTGAGTTTTTCCTTTGATTTTTGCAATCCTGCGATAAAAATAACATCTAAAGGCCATAGAGGTGCTAATTCAAGGCTCGAATGTGCAAAAATGAGCTAAAATTGAGAAAATAAGAAGAAAAATGGTGTTTTCCCTTCTCTTAGGTGTCTACAGCTAGTCACTTGGAGGAGATGACACTATTCCTCTATTGACTAGCCTTTGACTCCTTTTATAGGTTGTTTTTTTTTCATTTTTTCGCCTCATTTTTTATACCCAAGAAACCTTAAAAAACATATTATTCAAACCTTAAAAACCTTTAAAAATTTGTGCTCGAAAAATGTAAAAATATCGATTAAAAATGAAATTTTTAGGGTTACCCGATTTTAGTAAAAAAACTTTTCGATCTCCAAAAATTTCAATTCTAATTTCAACAGTCTCATTAGAATTTTTGAGCAATTTTTAAAATATTTTATGGTTCAGTTAAAATTATGTCATTATTTATATGACACTGTCATAAAAACCAATTAAATAACTTCTGATTGATTTTAAACTTTGCCCAAAATGATATTAGGATTAATACATTTATCTGGTAGCTTCAGTGCATCCTGGATCTCGGGAACACTATTTATCCTAAGAAAGTACTATTTATAAAAGTCGGAATTTTCAGGGCTTTACATTACTTCCCCTCTTAAAAGAAATGTCATTCTCGACATTACCTAGTTCAAACAGATGAGGGTACTGCTCTCTCATTTGAACTTCTATCTCTCATGTTGCTTCCTCCATTCCATGGTGCTTCCAAGTAACTTTCACCAGTAGAACTGCCTTGTTTCTCAGTTTCATAACTTCTCTGGCCAAAATTCTAACAGGCTTTTCTTCATAAGATAAATCTGGTTTAACTTTAACCTCTCCAATAGATAGAACATTTGTTGGATCTTATCTGTATCTTCAAAGCATAAATACATGGAAGACATCATGAATTTGATGAAGTTCTGGTGGTAATGCTAGTTTGTAGGCTACTGGCCTCACACGTTCTATCACTTCGTATGACTCAATAAACCTCAGACTTAGTTTTCCTTTCTTGCCAAAACGTAGAACTTTCTTCCATGGTGAAACCTTTAAAAACACCTTATCTCCCACATCAAATTCAATATCTTTTCTCCTAAGATCAGCATAAGACTTCTGCTTGTCAAAAGCTGCTTTCAGCCTGTCCCTGATGATCTTGACCTTCTTCTCACCATCCTTAATCAAATCTAGAACCACAAGTTTGGTTTCACTGAGTTCACTCCAGCATAAAGGAGTTCTGCACTTTCTTCCATACAATGCCTCATAAAGAGATGTACCCAAGCTTGCTTGATTTTTGTTATTATAAGCAAACTTCGCCAATGACAGATAGCGATTGTAGCTACCCTTGAACTCAATGGCACAACTTCTGAGCATATCTTTCAGCACCTGATAAAAATGCTTCATCATAAGCTTGTCATCACACAAATACTAACCTATAATCACTGAAGTATCAAAAGAGTACTTGAATGACTCTTTTTGACTGTCCGTTAGTCTGTGGATGTAATGCTGTACTAAAACTCAATTGAGTACCCAAAGCCTTATGAAGTTTTTTCAAAAACCTCGTGGTAAACTGTGAGTCCCGATCTGGTATAATTGAAGATGGCACTTCGTATAGCCTGACGACTTCATCAATGTACAACTCAACAAGCTTCTCCAATAAATAGTTCATTCTCACTGGTATGAAATGTGTTGTCTTAGTTAACCGGTTTACCACCACCCATACTAAATCACACTTGCTCCTAATTATAGGTAACCTAATCACGAGTCCATGGTGATTCTGTCCCATTTCCATTCTAGAATTGTAATTGGATGTAGCAAGCCAGATGGAACCTAATGTTTTGCCTTAACCTGCTGACAAGTAAGACACTTTGTCACATATTCTAATATATCTCTCTTCTTATTGGGCCACAAATAAGATAATTTCAAATCCTGATACATCTTTGTGCTACCAAAATGCATAGCATAAGGACCATTGTGTGCCTCATCCAAAATCTATGCATTACATGCCTATGAGATATGATAGTTCATGCTATGGTATGCTTTGATAAAGAAAGAAATGGATAAGTTAAATGAGATGTAAATGTATGTTATGCATACCATAAATCTTATATGATAATAAATTTATGCATGCCATATTATATTGTCACATGATGTAGGAACATGCGTTATTAATGAATGAAACATGATAATATGTCTAATAAGAGGATGTTACCCGATTTGGTAATGTGTTAGCCAAATCAATTTATTTAAAAGCTATGTTAAGCAATGATAATAAGGTGAAACTAAAGGTAAATTTGATTAGTAGTCCATACGAGTAAACAACCTAGTCGGATAGGTTAACTAGTCAACAAGGGGTTTTTAGTAGCTACTAGGGTACATCTATGCCTCTTTTATATTGATCGATGGGCCTATGCTATATGTGAGTCTTCAGGCAACTATGCGGGTGCAATCGTTGGAGGGTCCAACAGAACCACTACGTGTATTTCTTTACGGGTGCAACCGCTGGGGGGTCCAATAGGGCCATTGCACAACAATTTTCCTATGGGTACTATGTTTGAGCTTTCAGGCCACTATACGAGTGCAGCCACTGGAGGGTTCAATAGAACCATTGCACGTATTTCTATATGGGTGTAACTGCCGAATAGTTCAATAGGGCCACTGCACAACATTTAGTCCATTGACTCTTGCTATGCTCAATCTTTGGACTTACATTGGTAGATGAACCTTCGAGTTCATAGGGGTTGTGTTGGCCTACCCTATGTGTGACCTTCGGCTCCTATGCTGGTGCAGCAGCTAGTAAGGACCATAATGAGGGGCATTGCATATCATAATACTCCGTTATCCATAAGATAATGTTTTCTTAAGTATGGGCTATGTAACTTTTGAATGAATGATAAGAATATAAATAAATTATGTATTGAGTGAATGTAAGAATGATTGTACAATGTGTAGACATAATATAGCATGTTGCCTTGATTAATGCATTGTTTATACCTTTTCATATGTAAAACTGATATGTATAGATAAAGGCTTGTTGAAGGAATGATGATATGATGTTTGTCATTATAGATGTTTGATTTTAAAGATACAATGCTTTGATTAGCATTTCATATGTATTCTTTATCTTAATGTGCACACATATGATAGCATTGTTAAATGTATCTTCTCTTAGGTGTTTCTAGATACACATATGACTTTATATGTTAAATATGATATATAATTGTATGTTCGCTTAGTGCATCAGTGGTTTTGGACACGCAGGTTCATGTGGATTCTAGAGATGAGCAGTTGCCAGTTAGGGGCATTGGTGATGAAGAACCCAGAGAAGTAAAGAATAACTATATAAAGCTTGATGTTTGTATTATTTCTTCAAGGACATGATGTGTGTGTGTGTGTGTGTGTGTGTGTGTGTGTGTATAGGGTTTATTATGCTTGTGGAATGAGGTATTTGTTTAGTTTATCATGTGGATATATTAAGAATTTGTGAACTATGGGATATGAACTGCTATGATATTATTAAAGTCATGATGATAACTGAGATAATGGTTTCATATGAATGACCGTGGTAGTATCTTGATTTTGAATCAAAAGGATCACGGAGTGATAATGATGAGTTGTGATATATATGAAGTGTTTTTCTATAGGATTCAAAATTTTTGGAAAGTGCCCCGAACAATCATTATGATGCCGAATTTTTGGCACGAGGTTAATTAAAATGTTTTGGCTTCTTTAATTACGTATGTGTTATAGAGTTGAAATTTTAAGCTTATTGAATGTAAAAGTATATAAGGATGAGTATAAGAGTTGTTATGCACCTTACTCGGGTCTAGTAATCAGATCGGGTAAGGGGCGTTACAATGTTCACATCACAAACATCACTTAAAAATCAATTCCCATACATATTATGCATATAACATACACATACGTATTTATGCCTATATACACTCACGGACACACTCATATGGCCATTTCGGCCATGAAGCTTTCCCAAGCACCTAGCACATAAACATCTAAAACTCATCATAAAAA
>CANXYI012004652.1:0-19956 GCA_948208565.1 Hura crepitans
ATGAAAAGTAGAACATAAATACATTACAATGATATCCATATGAATTATACTATGAAACATATGTCCCTGTGTACTACACTCCTTATGAAAGAAAGTCCGTGTAGACTGAACATTAATTCCAGAATATCAATGACATGCATATTAAGAAATAGAATCATTATGATACATTGTTAAGGCATAAATATAGATCAATAACATGCCATAGAGTGTTAAAATAGAGTACAAAAAATGAACATAAAATAATTATCATACCTTAGTCTATACGAACCACTTACCATACACATATCTAAATAATTAGTTCGTACGAACCTTAGCATTCACTAAAATAAGTCTGTGCAGATTTAGGTGCCAATTCTAGAAAGTAAGTATGATTACAACTTTTAATGAATGATTAAAATATGATGAAAACAATTTAAAACATTAACCTACTCCTATAATCGATGTGGGGATTATAGAATCACCTCCCATATCGATTAATCATGAGAGATCCTTGGTTATAGAAACAACATGAATTTAATGAATAAAGATGAAGAATAAAGTAGGCCTCAAGTCTTACCTTGTAGTTAGCGCTAAGCAATAAGACGATGTTTGGGTTTTGAAAGAACAATTATTTTGGTACGGGCTTAGGACTAGTAGAGCGAATCTTACTTTGGAGTCTATGTCTTAGACTCTTAAAGTGGTGAGTCTTAATTCTTAATTTGAATCCCTCTAAATAGATTGATGGAAAGGGTTTTTATAGTGTTTTTGGGCAGTATTCCCATCCAAAAGAGATGGAGCTTTAGTAAGATTAAAAGTCAGAGTCCAAATAGAAAGATTATGTTTTTAGAAGCTTTTCAATGAAAGGTCCATGTGGACCATGGTTCAAGGTTCATAGGTCTATGTGAACCTAAGCTTTAGTTTGTCTTGGTGGGTTATGGGCTATAGGCCTTATTCTAGGTTGAGTTTATGTCAATCTCTATAGACATACGCTTTGGCTTATTCGAGCAGACCATGGGTCGTAGGCACTATTATTCTAGGCTGGGTCTATTTTAGTTGATGCAGACCTTATAGCATCAAGTCTGGACTAAGATAGTTTGTACGGACCATAGTTTTAGGTTTTTTTCCTTGTTGCTTAAGCCTATCTCTGGTTACCGTTATAGGACCAAAGTCCAGGCGTCTATAGTTTTTTCCATTTTGGTGTATGCTATGAAGTGCTAGTGTAATAATGCATATCAAAGTATAAGACTTAGTAACATACCTGGAGTTTTATTTGTTATTTTGGCTCTTTGCAATCTAGCTTACTATTATCTCGCACCTTCATAATCAAACTTGTTGCATGTTTTTGTGTCTTTTCATTCACACCATTTGGAAACTTTTGATTTGTACCTCTTGGCATCTTGGTAATTGCACCTCTTACAGTTTTTTATTTGCATGTCTTAGTGGCTTTGTGTTTACACCTCTTAGCAACTTTTGATGTTTTCACCTCTTGATGGCTTGGTGTTTGCATCTCTTGATGGCGTAGTAATTACACCTCTTGGTAGCTTAAAAAATTGCATCTCTTGGTGGCTTGGCAATTGCACCTCTTGGTGGCTTTTTATTTGCACCTCTTGAGGCTTTTGATGTTTGCACCTTTTGGCAACTTGGTAATTACACCTCTCGGTAGCTTAGGAAATTGCACTTTTTGGTAGTTTGGTGTTTGCACTTCTTGGTGGGTCAACAATTGCAGCTCTTAGTGGCTCTGTGTTTGCACCTCTTGATGGCTTAGGAATTACACCTCTTAGTGGCTTTGGATGTTTATACCTCTTGGCAGCTTAAAAATTACACCCTTTGGCGGTTTGGCAATTACACCTTTTAGTGGCTTTGAGTTTACACCTTTTGGAGACTTAGTAAAGTTGGTAGGTTACTATATATATGGTTAGTGTGCATGGAAGATGCATGTTTTCACGCATGAAAAACATGTTGGTAATTTAGAATAATGCACATTTTCATGTAAAAAAAAGGATAATGCATTTTTTTCATGTAAAGAAAAAGGGATAATACATGTTTGCATGCAAGGAAAAATATTAATACTTGGGCAGAAGGATTAGTACATGTTTTCATGTGAGGTGTTGATAATAGTGATGCATGTTTTCTTGCATAAAGAACTTAGGAACTTATTAATGATTTAGAAAAATATGTGTTGATGCATGTTTTCATGCATAAGAAATGCATTGAAAAATTATGAATAATACATGTCTTTCATACATAAAGGTATTGATGAGGGATGATGGTTGATGAATGTTTTCATGTATAAAGAAAATGATGAGATAAATATAGCATGTTGTCATGTAAAGGATTAATGCATGGAAAACATGAAAATGAATGATGCCTGTTTTCATGCAAAAGATATATAGAGATAAATGATACATTTTTTCATACGAAGGATACGTAGAGATAAGTAATGCATATTTTCATGTAAAGAAAACATAAAGATATATTATGTATGTTTTCATACACAGGAAAACATAGAGAAAAATGATGCATGTTAAAGTGTTTAGTAAACATAGAGATAAACGATGCATTTTTTCATATAGAGGATACATAGAGAAAAGTGATACATGTTTTCATGGAAAGGAAAACATACAAATAAGTGATGCATTTTTTCATGTAGAGGATACATAAAGATAAGTGATGCATGTTTTCATACAAAGGAAAACATAGAGATAAAATGATATATGTTTTCATATAGAGGATACATATAGATAAATGATGCATGTGTTTGAGGCTTAAATATATCTAGGTGCATAGAGGCGATAAAAGTATGTGGCTACTTATTACCTAGTTTTCTCTATGTGAAGGTACTAATACATGTGTGTGTTTGATTTTCTTCTAAATACATGTGATGTGCATTTTGTGACTAAGAGATATGCATGTGTGAATTGATATGAACTAACATGAATGTAGTGCCCTACATAGATAAGTTTGTGCTTAGTTCTTAGATAAATGAATGAATATTTTCTATGATGTTTGAATGAATGCAAATCTATCCTAGATGATGTGTATATGCATGTTACTTGTCCTTTGTGTTCCTAAGCTATGTAAGTTATATGATTGATGTTTGGATAAGATGTTTATGCCAAACATTGAATGATAATGCATGTATGTAAACCTAATGAATGTCTTGTTTTTTATTCTTTTCGATGAATATGCTAAACTCTATGAATAATGCATGTGTGTATACTATGTGCTTGAAGTATATGACTAATGTTAGATTCATTAATGCCTACTTAATATGAGTAAGTGAATAAGTTGATACATGTGTAAATGTGTCTTGTAATATGGTGACATAGTTTTCTCTTTAATGAATGAATTCACTCTATCCTATCTTAGATGAAAGAGCATGGACACCTTAAGGTGGTGAATGAGATGAGTCTAGTTAATGAATGCGGTGATTGAATGATTTGATGTGAATATGTCACTAATGGGTAAATATGTATCTATTGACTGCATGTTTAATTGAATTGGTGTGGGTGAATAAATTTAGTGATACAGGTGAATGAATGAATGATATGCATGATGGCTCCTAATTTTCTCTATGTGAAGGAATGCGACGAGGTATGCTTTCAACTATCTAATAAATGAATAATGCATTTCTGACAAATGTAGTGATACATGTGTTTTTGCATATCTAAATGAATGATGAATCTGAATGAATGATGGATATATGTACAAGCAGCTGTATAACCTTTTCTTTGATGAGTGAATGAATGAATCCTTTTTTATGATGGATGAATGGTAAAAGCAGATATATGTTGAATGACAAATGCATCTTTTCTTATGATGCATGAATGAATCTTCTCTTATGGTGGATGTATGATGAAAGTAAATGTATGTACATTCAAATCCGTATCTTTTCCTAGAATGGATATATGGTATGAGTTAATGCATTTTTTGTTATTAAGATCACTCTCCCCTTAACCTCATCATAAAAAACTCGAGTTGAAGGTGATAGTATGAAGTGGTAGCATAGGTTAGGGTGATTAAAGAATGAAAGGAAGGTATAGTGAAGTAGGTTGAGTTGAGATATTAAAAAGGTGGAGAAAGGAAGTGAAATATTCCATGAAGGAGGAGAGAAGTAGGTTGAATGGAATATGCCATAAAGGTGGTGAGGCAAAGGAATAAAATACACATGAAGAAGAAAAGATCGAGCATTTAACCAAATGATGAAGCATCTAAATGTATATGATTGCACAATATGATACCCTTGTTATTAGCTGGCCTAAAGATTTTCTAACTAAATATTTTCTCTTTACCTCTAATTGATGTCTAGATCACTCTTTACGGGTTTTTGATCTAGTGAGGCATGCTCTAATTTTTGTCTTGGCCGCCCTTTGTGAGTTTTCAGCCTTGCGAGGTTCTTTATTTTCTTCTTTTTCTTTCTTTTAATTTAGCTTATCAACATTTGGTTAAGGGTTGGGATTTGATCGTGATGTCTTGGATTAGTTAGATCTAGACTTGCATCCTTTGGAATTACTCGAAGTTCATCATGTAGACTCTATTGATTGGATCTAAACTTACATCTTTTAAAATGCTCCAGAATTACATGCAGTATTAGTGACCCATTCTTAGGAGAATCATAAACTATTTATGGTACCTATGGATTAAGCGGATCATATTTGTTTATTTTTTTTGAAATATCTCAACTCACTTTTAAGAGTACTATGCTATGTAATGAATGAGGTAAACAAAGATGCTAATGGAAATTCAAAACAATGTTTCATTAAAAAATAATAATTGTTCAAAAAAAAACTACTCTAAAAGAATTCCTAGCTTAATCCTTATTAAGGTCTTTTGTATCTTTGATTGACGTGCTCTCATGGTTGGACATCGTCAGGTTTAGGTGGTAGATCGAAAGTTAAAAATAGAGATTCTCATCCTTTGAAGGGTTAAGGAATGGTTTTATGATCTTATAACTACCATTTAGGTGCATTTTTAGGTATTTTCCCTTGATTTATGAGGTTTTGAATGTCATGGCAAAGGGTTATGCATTTGTTGGTGAGATGACTAGTTCTTTAATAATATGCACAGTATAGATCCTGGCAATATTTTGGTGGAAAAGGTTATGGCTAAGGTTTGGGTGTCAATGGTTGAAGAAGGTTTTTCTCCCTCAATTATTCAAATATTGTGGATAAGGATTTGTTTAACCTATCAAAATTGTGTGGCGGCCAGTTAGACTTAGTTCCTTAGTCACTATTTGCCCCCTTAATTAGGTATTTAACTATTGGACTTTTTGGAGTACCTTGTTGTTAGGCCATTCATCCAAGCTTTTCATGAATCTTTTCCTCTATTAATATTATTAATCATTATTCTAGCACTATCATTGCCTTGCTTATTATGCCTACTATCATGAATTGATTTTTGCCTTTGGTTTCAAGGCTGGTTGCCATTTTAGTGGTAAAGGGTGTTTGAAAGAAACAAGGGACTGAGTCTTTTCCTTTAAAAAGCCTAAGTGAAGGATGTTCTATAATAGATGTATACAAATGGTTATTTTTATGCCAAGTTATTGTGTAACATGATGTATAGGTCACGTATTATGTGTATGAGCATGCATAAATGATGTGCGATATATGCTAAGAAGTGTATGAATGATGCAGGATAATGCCAAGTGTGTGCATGGGATGTAACTTCTATCTTATAAATATGTGTGGATATGGATTAGGTTTGTATTTATGTTATACCTATTCTAGTATGCAGGAATGTGTGAATTTATATGCTTATATACAAGATGCCACATGAAGCAAGGCGCGTGTCGTGTTTTGCATGTTTCTAAGGGTGCATGCATGTTTTACCTATGTATTTGGATAGCTTCATGCATGCTTAAGAGATATATACTATTTTATGGGATGGTGAAGGACTAGGCTAAAATGTTGGGAATGTTAAAGAGAACTTATACCATATGAGACATATGGCGTTTCTCATACAAGATAAAGGTACATGTATAGAAAAATGTATGCATAGAGATACATATGAAGATAGTGTATGGTTACAAGTATATGTGATCATGTGAGGATACATATGAAGATACATGTGAGGGTTCATGCATGATTCTAAATGCATATGATACATATGAAGATACATATAAGGACGTATGCGGGGTTCTAGGCCTATAAAGATTTAGATAAAGATGCTTGTAAAGATGTATGCATGGTCCTATGAAAATACATGTAAAAAAGTATAAATGGTTTTAGATATGTAGGATACATATCAAGGTATATGTTATGTGCATGGTTGTGAGGTATATGTTATATGCTATGAGAATATAAGATATATATACGAGGTGCCCATTCCTTAGATGCTATGTATGATGTATATGTTATGTATGTATATGAATAGTTAATGTATGGGTGAGATCACAAGATTCCAATATAGGGATAATCTTAAGAAATAACACGTGCTAGTATGAAATGTACCTAAACATATATAAAGTATGTTTGCAATGTATACGACCTAGGGCATCACTTAGATGCTTGTATGGAGTATAGAAACTCATATGGTACATTTATATAAGGTGTAAGCTTTTATAAAACGAGGAAGATACGAAGTTCATAGGTGCAATGTTTATTTACAATGTTATATATGTGTACATAAAAAATAAAAGGATACATGTTAGGGTGTACAAGCACAAGCACAAGCAAGGAGCCTTCCAACCTTATTTCTCCCACAAACGTGGTTTAGCAATTCTTCCTAGAAGGGCTTACCTAAGCATCATCGGGGGTTGTATAGGTTGGATTATCAGTCTAATTAGGCCCAATGACCTCTTATATTTAAAGTGCATACAAGAATAATGGCTTATAATATTTAAATCTTGTTTGGGGTGAAAGTAAGCTCGGCCCATTCTAGATAAAAGACACAATAGGCTTAGCCCTACTTGAAATAAGTTAAATGTAATAGGCCCACATAGTAATCATAATGCAATCACAAACACTCAGGGTCATACAATCAAGAGGAAGTTGCTAAGCTTAACTATATGAGCTTCACGGTTTGGTCTGAAAAAGCTTTATGGTTCCCATAAGTGGGGTCCCTTCTTATAGGTCTTCCTAATCAAGGATAATAGTGATCGGCTAGTTCACCATTTGATATACCCGAAGGTACGAGGCTTGTGAGTGGTAGACATACAAGTAATTTCCTATTCTTGAATGAAAAATAGGTTCATGGTTTGCAACACCATACAAGGTAAAAGGGACATAGTTTATATAGAATAAAATGCATGGGATTGATAAAAATTAGAATATTAAAAGGTGTATTATTTAGGCACTTTCAGATTTAAATCTTAGTCCCCAATGGAGTCACCATTAATCTTTTACCCAGAAAGGACTCGGAATGAGATCTTATTTATGCCTTAATAATATACCTTTATTTATATCTAATGTTTATCTATCCTGTATCATGTAAGCAAGCATTTTAGTTAAAAGAATACATGTCAGCTTTTCACATAAAGAAAATAAGTTGTAATATTTAAAATGTATAATAAAGCATAAATGTAAATTGAGTATCCACCAATCGGGTCATTCATTAGTCATTTATTTGATCTGATAACTACTCGTAATTCTAAAGGAATTAGTAATAATTGCCCAACTCTTATCTCTAAGAGATTTGTCTTTGTTAAAATATATTTTTATATGACTTTTATTAAGGAAACTCAAAACAATTTTATTATGAAAAAACCAATTAATTAGATAGAAAATCATTAATGTGAGGTTAGGCTTTTTACATGTAAGACAAGTTATTAAACTACCTATTACAACTCAAAGATAAGCAAAAGAGATAAAATGTAAAAAACCAAATAAGTGAACAAGGAATAAATAATTGGTCCCATTTCTATGTCAGCAAGTTTGTGCGAATTCAATATAGCCCTTGGTCTATGTCCATAAGGACCTCATATCCAGTATGGATGGCCATTCTTACACAACTCAAAAGAAAGTGATTAGTAATACAAATAAAGGTCTGTGAGGTCTAAATAATAGTACCAAATGGAGTGATAACAACAAGTATAATAAATTTTAATGATTATAGAATATGTGAAACTAATTGTTATGAATAAGAGGATAACAGACCAATCACAAAAAGTAAAACATAATTTTATCATAATGACATCCATATGAACTATACTTCAAAACATGTGTCCCCATAAACTACACTCCTTGTTAAAGGGAGTCCATACGAGCAGACTAAACATTAATTCTAGAATATCAATGACATGCATATTAAAAAATAGAATCATTATGATACAGTCTAAAGGCATAAATACAAATTAATAACATGCCATAGAGTGTTAAAACAAAGTATAGGAGATGAACATAAAACAATTATTGAACAGACCACATACCATGCATATATCCAAATAATTGGTATGTGCGGACCTTAGCATTCACTAACATAAGTCCGTGAACATTTAGGTGCCAATTTAGAAAGTAAATACCATAACAACATTTAATAAATGATTGAAATATGATGAAAACAATTTAAAACATTAACCTACTCCTATAATCAACGTGGGGTTACATATAATCACCGTACATGTCAATTAATCTTGAGAGATCCTTGGTTACAGAAACAACACAAATCTCATGAATGAAGATGAAGAACAAAGTAAGCTTAAGATCTTACCTTGTAGATAGCACCAAGAAACAAGATGATGGTTGGGTTTTGAAAGAAAATTATTTCGGTGTGAGCTTAGGACTAGTAGAGCAAATCCTACTTTGCAGTCTAAGCCTTCAACTCTCAAAAGTATGGGTTTTAATTCTTAATTTGAATCCCCCTAAATAGGTTAATGGAAGGGGTATTTATAGTGTTTTTAGGTTATATTCCTGTCCAAAAAAGAGGGAGTTTTAGTAGGATTAAGATTTAGAGTCCAAATAGAAAGATTAAGTTTCTAGTGGAAGGTCCGTACGGACCATGGTTCAGGGTTCATAGGTCCATACAGACCAAGGCTTTGGTTTGTCCTGGCTAGCCATAGGCCTTGTTCTAGGCTGAGTTTATGTCAGTCTATATAGATATAGGCTTTGGCTTGTCTGAGTGCACTGTGGGTTATGGGCTATGTTGTTCTAGGTTGGGTTTATTTCAGTTAGTATGGACTTTATAGGATTAAGTTCAGGTGGACTTGCACTAGGGTGGTTCACATGAACCATGCTTTTAGGTTACTTGCCTTATTATTTGAGCCTATCTTCGGCTATCATCGTAGGCCTAAAATTCAAGCATCTATAATAACTTGAGAAACAAGTCAAGTGAATTAACCTTCTATGACGAAAGAACACTGGAAAAGTGGGAATTCTTTTTAGGGGTAAAATAACCATTTCACCACTAGAGTGAGGAAGAACCAAAGATGAGTTTAAAATAATTGAAGAACATGAATAGGGCATAAAAAATTATCTTTAAAGGTCAATATGAGAGAGAAAACTAAGGAAATGAGCTAATTAGGTGCACTTTTAGCTCAATATAACATAATCATTTCCTGAACCAAGAAAACCATTGTGTGATGGTTCCCTACCATTTGTGTAATGGTTTAAACTAATACACAATAGTTGTATCTCTTGTGCAATGGTTTTTTTTTTTGGAATCTGATAAAATAGTCCAAATTCTATTATAACCAAACTAGTAGAGCTTTAAAACTACATTTTGCTACTAGAATCATGTTACCAAGTGTTTGATTAGCCTACAATATCATATTTAAAGTTGGAAAATTATCTAAACACCCTAGATTAGAGCTTATAAATAGCCTCCCCTCTCCATAACCAAGGACACACACAATATTCAAGAGTAAGAGTTGGTTGACGGCTTTTTATAAAGTTTTTAAAGTGTTTTTCATAAGTTCTTAAGAACCCTAATATTTTGAAATCATTATTCAGAATATTATAGAGAGGTTTGAAGTAGTTCGAGAGTGTTAGTCTCATTTATCAGAGTTCTTGGAGAATTTTTCCTATAAATTAATTATTTTTTCCATTAGAAATCGTTCATTTGCTTGAAGCATCTATATTGATAAGTTTTATGGGCCATAACATATATATATATGTGTGTATGTGTGTGTGTGTGTGTGTATATATATATATATATATATATATTTACGTATGCATGTATATATGTGTGTGTGTGTGTGTGTACACACACACACACACACATATATATATGTATATATATGTATGTATGTCTACATATATATATATGTGTGTGTGTATGTATGTATGTGTATATACATATATGTGTGTGTGTGTGTGTTTTTATTAGTTTAATATGATAGTTTGTGTTTAAAATCAATAATTTTCCTACAAAATATAATTGCATATATTAGTTATTCGAAAGCTAAATGTAACACCTATAAGTCGAGGCTCCGTGAATAGTACCACTGAGGCCAAGAAGTGTTCCCGGAGTGCTGAGTGACCTTCACTAAGCTCCAGGTAAGGTTACTGGTCATGAAACTTTGAGGGTCATAAAATGATAAAATTGACTTAATTAAAAGATTTAGCAGAACCAATAAATTATTTTAGGCTGTAATCTAGTGGAACGTAGGCTTAGATGGAGTCGAGCTAAGAACGACCTGAGGTGTGCTCGAACAAACCTGAAAATACGATGCCTTGAACGTTAAAAATTCCCCTAAGTCCATTGGTGAAAACATTTTTAAATTCTAAGGTTGTTTGCAAATTTTCTTAATTTTGGAGTTTTACATATATATCGAGGCAGCTGGTTGACTATCCTATCGATGAACTTGGCCATGAAATTTTGTGAGCCTCTAAATGGGACTAATTGAGGATTTTTAAAACAAATGCGATGATTTTTAGAGGTCCGAGTTATTTTTAAAAATTCCCTGAAGTTTCTTCCAAAATAGAGCTTTTTCGGGTTGTTCGGGTAGCATGGGGACCCCACTTATGCCACTTCACCATCTATATAAACCTTTATTTTCCACTTAAGTGGCCACTTGGCCACATACACTCACCTCCTCCCTTCTCCTTCTTATTTCTTCCTTCTTCCTCCTAACGCCATTTCCCCTTGGAAGCCACTATTTTTGCTTCAATTTGTAAGCTTTTCCTTTATCTATTGCCACCAAAAATCCCTTAATTGTGTTAGGAATTGATTTCTAAAGGTGTTAGAGGCCATAGAAGTCCCTAAATTGCAAGAAAATTCAAGAAAGCTAAGGTGTACATTCAAATAGGATAAAAGGGAAACTTTTACTGTGTAAGTATTTAAGCCCTTTTTAATTTATTTCCTAGGGGATTTGATGATTCTAAGAACACCTATATGCTTGGAATTTGATTTGGAAGTGTGTGTGATTTTTGGTGGATTTTTAAAGGTGAGATGTTGTGAATAGAGGCTAAAGAAGAAGTGAAGTGTTTGGTGATTTCCTTCAAGCTTGAAGTGTAAAATTCAACTCCTTTGATATTGAGGTAACTGAATTTAAGGCATTTGAAGCATGAATGATGGAAATTCTATGTGATATATTAGGATTTCTTGTATGGAAATGGTAGAAAAGGTGGCATATGTGTGTGAATTGATGATTGAGGCATGTGTTTAGGTTAATGGTGTATGTGAATCATGTTTAGAATGTTGATTTGAGGAAAGGAATGCATGGAATGGCAAGTTTCCCTTTTGGCGAGAGCTTTATGCAAAGGTGTGTATGTGTGTATAGCTTATTATGGTGTTATGACATGATATTTCAAGTATATGACATGGAAGATATATGAAATGTATGTGTATGTGGTAAGAATTAAGAATTTTGGGGTGTGCCTTCATTTGGCCAAGAGGTTGGTTGGTGGGTAGGCTTAGTGTATGGCATGAGAATTTGGCATATGAGGTGTAGGTAAAGAGATTGATGAAATAAAGCTTGTGTGTGTGTAATATGGTCGAGGCATGATCATAGTGTATGTTAGCTTAGTTGTATGGCCAAGGCATAATGTGTGTGTAGGCATGCTTGCGTGATATTTAAATGTGTATATGTGTGCTTGAATGTGACTAAAAGCATGTGTAAGGCTAATTGAGGCTTTTGGCCGAAAGCTTTGCAAGGTAACATGGGATGAAAATGAGGTATGGTTTAACTAGCATATGTGTGTGTAATGGCATGACATTTGTGGCATAAATGTGGCATTGTTTATATAGCATGATTTAGGTGAATGCGCATGCTTAGTATGGTATGAAATGAATGACAAATGGGACACTTTTAAAGGATGGAAAAAGATTTAAAAATGAACTTGAAAGTGGCTTGAAATGGCGTGAAAAGTAGAATTATAAATGGACTAGTTTTAGGCATGGAATAGTACTTTAAAATGTCATATCTTATGATCTTTATTTACCTTGGCATGTAAGCCATTTGTATGGAAATTTGACCTACTTATTTGAGCTTGGCTTTAGGCCTATGGATATGCATGACCATGAGTGCAATTGGCACTAAAAAATGACCTATAACTGTCTCGTTAAAAATGATTTTGGGACTATAATTAAAATAACTACCTAGCATATAAATAATAGAGCCAAAATAATAGGCTAGAATAGATTTAATATACTTGTAATTATGCTTTCATAAATTAGTTAAAATGTTACAGAAAAATATACTCATAATTGCTCGGTAAGGCTAAAAATGACTTATAACTGTCCAAGTCAAAAATTAACTATTTGATAAAAATTTTAACTGTCTATTTTTCAACTTGTAATATTATAAAAAGATGACCAGTAAAGAAATGAACTTAAAATGAAATCAAATGGCTCATTACTTAGACACCTACTAGATGGGTTAACCAGTCAACATAGGGATTAACAGCTGTTAGACTATCTGTTTATTAGACTGGCCGATGTAGCAGCTAAGGTTCATAATTGAGCCACTACACTAATCTACAAGGTAGATACTCTTTATTGCTAGCATTATTGACTGTATTTCAGACTATACCGGTGCAGCAACGAAGGTCCCCATAGGGGCCACTACACTAGTTTGCTGGGCAGACCTAAAGGAATTATTTGATATGATCAGTTGCCATTGGAAGGTCTACAAACCGATCCCTATGCATAGTTGCTTAGTATTTTTTCCCTTTGGCAAGTTCCTATGAACTGATCCCTATGGCTATATCAAGTCGGTGCAGCTGTTAGGGTCCAAAATGTGGGCCACTGCATATTTTTTAGTTCCCTTTTAGTCCAGTGTTTGTAAGTGTCATCTATCTAGTCAGGCCTATAAAATGGATTTAAAATAGGGAAAATGTAAATTTAAAATAATTGATGAAAATTTTTAATGATAAGTTTAATAAATAGACCCCAGTGGCATTTTGGTAATTTTAAAGAAAATATGATATATTATTTGAATGACATCAAGCATCTGGCATGTTACTCACACACTACACCTAGACCATTATTTTATGCTTGCTTGTGTGTATTACTCCATATTGTATGTTTTAAATGGTTTAAATTCATTACTGAGTTTTATACTCAGCATACCTGTGTTGTGGTGCATAGGTAAAAAATGCTGCTATGAAAAAACTAGAAGAAAAAATGGAGCCGATGGCCAAACTTATCACTTTGGGTAAAGGGTTAGAACTAGATGAACTTACTTTAAAATCTGAGGAGCCACTACCCCCTAAACTCAAAATCCTAGAATTGCCCAAGTTTGATGGGACTATTAATCTAAAAGCACTTGTTAAGTAGTGTGCTACAGTGTAGCACCGAACTTAACAAAAAATAAAAGGTAGCTCACTTTAGCCTTACATTACAAGGGAAAGCTATTGACTAGTAACATGGGCTGGAGAAAAAGGTTAAAAAAGATTAGGAAAAAGGGACTGAAGTTGTCATCAACCATTATAACTGCAACACTCATATGGAGGTTACCATGAAAGACCTCAAATTGCTTAAGCAAAAGCCTAATGAAAGCTTCATATAATACTTGTTGAGATAGAGATCTAAGGTTTTAAAAATGAGGAAAAAGCCAGAGAAGTCGAACCAAATCTGCATGGTCATAAAAAATACAAGTCCATACTTGAAGATGGATTAAAGGTTAAAGGGCTCAAAGATTAGTAATCACTCAAGGACATTGCCATTGATTTGAAAAATGAGCATGTTAAGCAGAAGAAAAACTCAAGGGGGTTCAATAACTATAAAGGGCTGAACAACAAGAATGTGGGTGGTAATAGTTATTGTGGGACTAGTAAAGCTGCTAAAGTATCCACCGTAATAAGACATTACTCAAATTTGAGCAAATCACTATCTTGGTGCCTAAAATGGTTCTAAAAAGAAGGGAAACTTCAAAACCCTTCCTTCTAGACCAGTCAGAAATATGGGCCAGTCTTATTATAGATCAAATTTATACTATCATTATTACCAGCACACAGGCCATGACACAGATAACTACTGCACTCTAAGGGATAAAATTCAGGATCTAATTAACTCGAGGAAAATTCCTAATCTAGAAAAGAGATAGAAAAGGCAAGGTGTTTATTCCAATGTGCCTCCACTAATGAACATGGTCAATTTGGGATTGCTAAAATGGTACGTACTGCAAGACTTGTATGGGAATGACTACTTAGCAGTAAAGAAGAAGGCAGAGTCAAATCAAGGTTTAGCTTGTGTGACAGACATATGGGCTACTAATAGTGAAAGTGAGTTAGATAAATAGGTCCAACACTTATAGATTCATTCAAATTTTAAGTGGAAGCCAATTGAGGAAGTGGAAGCTAAAGTAGTAACTCGAAGTGGTCGGGTAGTGCCAGAAGTTGAAAAAGAGTCAATTCCCCTGGTACAAAGAAAAAGGATGATATAGTAATAAAGCAACTAAAGAAAACTCTTGCATAGATTTTAATCTAGGATCTATTGCAACAATTCCCTTCACACCTTTAAAAAGTGATTAAGGTTGTATGTGCTGCAACTATTTCAACTACTATATCTCTATCTCAGCTATTAGAGGTAGTAAAAAGGGAAGAAAAAGAGGTAGTCAAATTCTCAGATACAGATCTCCCATCAAAAAGATGCCATTATAACAGTCCTTTAAATATTAAAGTAGAGGTTAATAGCAAGCATATAACATGCATAATGATTGATGATGGTTCCTCAATTAATATATGCCCCCTTAAAGTAGTTGCTGTATATGGAATTGAAGACATAATGATCTTCCAATCCAAAACTCACCATTATAGCCTACAACAACACTAAGAGGCAAGCATATGGCACTTTTAAGGTAAAGGTCAAAACGGGGATAATTGTAGATGATGTAAAGTTTTCAGTACTTGACATCCTTGCTAACTTCTCTTGACTTTTAGGATAACCTTAGTTCCATAAGCTAGGAGGGTTTCCATCAACACTACATTAAATGATTAAGATCTTCTATGATAGTGAGATAGTGACAATATGAGCTATAAGGGAAAATTAGGTCTTAGTGCTTGAAATTGCCAACTAACCATTTAATGGATTCCATATAGCCGGGATCTTTTCTGAGGAGGAAAAAGATAACCCTATGGTAGTGAATATGCTAAAGAAAATGATTTATTTCCTAGGTGCTAGATTGGGGAATGATTCACAAAGCTTGGCATCTGACATAAAGCTAAAAGGACATAAAGATCAAAAAGGATTGGGATATACAACATAATCTTCAAAGCTAAAGAAAAAGGAGAAAAACATCTTGCCTCTAGAAAAGAGTTTTATTAGGGCTTCAAGAAATGTCAATTATTGTGAGGAGTTAGAGTCTTTTGTGATTAAAGGAAAAATTGTGCCTAGGTTTGAGATCTTCAATGATGTGTTTGATTAGGTTATAGGTGAAGTCAAAACTATTTTGGATTTTTGGGATAAAAAGATTCTAACCAACTTAGCTGACCTCGAGATAAAGTCAAAAGAAGAAATCCTAACTACTATTAAGCTTCAAGACAAAGGGAAAAAGAAGATAGATAAAGATAGCCTTTTAGAAGATTTTTCTGAAATTTTATTTGTACCTAAACTTTTTGATGATAATGTTTCTACTTCTTTTGTTAATAAGATAAATAATTTTGCTTTGTGATGTCTCATCTAATTGCATCATGCATAATGATAATCATGACACACATAACATGTTTGACATTAATTCAATCAATACTACCTCATTTAATCTCAATACCAGTGAAAAACTTAAAGAAATTTTAATTACATCTGATATAACTCTTTAAGAAAGGGTAAAATTCAAGAGAATACTAAAAAAATATAAAAAAGTCTTTGCTTAGACCTACGAAGATATGCCTGAAGTATATAAAAAGATAGCTTAACACGCCATCTAAACATACCCAAAATCAAAGCCAGTGAAATGGAAGCTGAGGAGAATGAGGCCAAAATGGGTAAGGAAAATAAAAGAGGAAGTACGCAAACAAATTGAAGCTAAGTTCTTAAAAGAAGTATAGTGTCCGACCTAGTTAGCCAATGTGATACTTGTCGCTAAGAAAGATAGCAAAGTCATGATGTGTATAGATTACAGAGATCTAAATAAGGTCTGCCCAAAAGATGATTTCCCATTGCCTCACATAGATGTTCTAGTTAACAATGCAACAATGTGTAAAATGTATAGCTTTGTTAATGGATATGCCAATTACAATTAGATTTTGAACAAGATAGCAAACAAGATAAAGACCACCTTCATCATAAAATGGGGAACCTTTTGCTATGGATTAAAGAATGTTGGAGCTACTTATTAGAGAATGGCTATAAATGTCCTAGATGATGTAATTCATAAAAAAGTACAGGTTTATGTAGATGACATGATGATCAAGTCCGTTACAAGAGAAGGGCATTTTAAAGCACTAAAAAAGTTCTTGCAATTAATCGATAAGTATAATCTACGTTTGAATCCAAAGAAATATGTTTTTGAGGTAACTTCAGTAAGCTTTTAAGGCATATAGTGACTCAGAGAGGGATTGAGATAAACCCTTATAAAGTCAAAGCTATTAGAGAGATGCCAATTCTAAAGAAAGAGAAAGAAATAAAGGGATTTTTGGGTAGAATACAATACATTAGCTAATTTATAGCCAAGCTCATCGCCATATATAAGCCCATGTTCAAGTTTCTCAGAAAGAACTAACCAATCAAGTGGAATGATGACTATCAGAAGGCTTTCAACACCATCAAGGAATATTTAATAAATCCACCAGTTTTGCAACTGCCAAGACATAGGAAGCCATTAATTCTTTATCTATCTATTAAAGAAAGCTCAATGGAAGCTATGGTAGCATAAAAGGATGAATTCAGGGTTTAATTTGCAATTTTCTACTTGAGCAAAAAGTTCTTTCCTTATAAGGCCGAGTATGTGGAAGTTAAAAATATTTGTTTAGCAGTGGAATAGGCTTCGAAGAAACTGAGGCATTATTTCTAATCATATACAATAAAGGCAATATCAAAGCACAATCCTTTAATATATCTTCAGATAGCTCCATCTTTGGTAAGAAGAATAAGTAAGTGGCTTCTTCTGCTCTAAGAGTTTGACATCTAGTATATAACACGGAAGACCATAAAAGGGCATGCAGTTATAGAGTTCCTGGCCAACCATCCACTAGAAGGTGAGTTACTGGAGTTCAAATTCCTAGATGATAATCTAACCCCAATCGTAGTCCAAGGGTGGCAAATGTACTTTAACAGAGTAGTAAATAGCAAAAGGGTAGGAATAAGGGTAATTTTGATAACCCTTGAAGGGAAGAAGCTGTTGTTAGCTAGAAAGTTGAGGTATAAGGTTACAAATAACATAATAGAGTATGAAGCTTGCATATTTGGACTCAAAGCATAACTAGCTCTCGATCCAAAGATAGTTGAGGTATTCGAAGACTCATCTTTGGTAATATATTAGACCAATGAAAAATGGACCATTCGAGAAGAGAAATGACACCTTATGCAGAGCACTTGAGATCCATCAGCAAATAGTTTGAGATGTGCACCTTTTGCCATGTTCTTAGAGATAAGAATCAGCTAGCAGATGTATTAGCCACCTGGGTCTCTATGTGGGAATCTAGAAGGAATAGTCATAAAACTAGTACTTATTTCCAATTTAGAAAAACCTTGCTATGAGACAAAGCAGATAATGGAAATATAATAGGAAGAAGATAAACCATTGTTTTATGATATCCAAAACTACCTAGAGAATTGAGTCTTTCCTGAAGAAGCTATAAACATAGATAAAAGGTTATTGAGAAAGCTATCAACTCAGCTTATTAACATAGAGGGATTTTGTACAAAAGGCAGTTAAATGGTCTTTAGCTCCGTTGTTTGGAAGGGAAAAGAAGTGGAGAGGGTTATGAAAGAGATACATGTAAGGTCTCATGGCATACACATGAACAGTTTAGAGTCAGCCAAAAAGATCATGCACCAAGGTTTCTTTTGGGATACTATGGACCATGATTATTTGAAATATGTATAAAAGTGCCATAAGTGTCAGCAGTATAGGTACTTAAGGCATATGCCTGTATCAGATTACACAATCTATCATCTCCTTGGCCATTTGCTACTTGGGGATAGATATAATCAGAGATATACATCCAACAGCCTCAAATTGTCATCGTTTCATTGTGGTAGCCACTAATTATTTCTCTAAATAAGTTGAAGTCAAGTCTTTTAAGGAATTAGGGGAAAACAAAACGGCTAATTTCATAGAGAAAAATCTAATTTGCAGATATGGGGTCCCACACCATGTAGTTTTAAATAACATTGTCCAATGTTAGGCTGAGACAAAAGCATTATTATAGCAATACAAGATATGACACTATAAATCCTCTCTTTATAAGCCATAAGCCAACGGGGCAGTTGAAGTGGCAAACAAGGATATTAAAAGGATCCTAGCTAAAATAATTGTAACTTGTAGAGGTTGGGCTGATAGATTTCCATTTGCTCTTTGGGGTTACAAGAAAACTATTCGAACTTCAGCGGGTGCTACTATAATTTCCTTGGTATACTGGATAGATGTTGTACTTCCAGTAGAAATTGAACTCCAATTATCGAGAGTGGTTCTAGAAGTAGAGATTTTTGAAGCAGCCTGGGTTGAGCAAAGGTTCTAGCGATTAAACTTTTTAGATGAGAATCGATTAAGGTCTAATTATCATAATCAAGTTTATCAAAAAGGATGGTGCGAGCTTTTGGCAAAAGGGTAGAATCATAAGTTGAAGAAAGGTGTATTAGTTCTCAAACAAATGAGACTAGATCTAACTAATCTGAGGCGAAAGTTCAAACTGAATTAGGAAGGACAAGTCATCCTTAAACAATTATTGCCAAGAGGCATTGCAATCCTCATAGATTATGATGGAAATGAGTTCAAATAGTGTAACGCCCAAAAACTCAAATTGTGTGAACAATGTACTCTGGACCCGAGTGATATTCTCCGTGGTGCGGATCGTCATTCTGAGTTCGTTGACTGGCACATTGGTAGGGAAACTTTGACTGGCCTGAAAATGGTTAAAATGAATGAAATAAAAATTTTAGTAGAACCAATAATTCATTTCAGGTCAAGAACTACTGTTTACAGAGATAAAATGAGGTGGAGCCGGGACAACCTTGGGATGTGCTCAGATGGTCTAAAAAATATCATACCCTGAACCTCAAAAATTCCACTAAGTATGATGGAGGAGGAATTATAATTTTCTAAGGTCAAAAGATATTTTTTTGGAATATTTTATTCTGACGGGTGAATAGTGCTAAAAAGTCAACTATTGACTTTTGACCTAAAAATTTGCATGGGCCTTCGGGACACCGACCAAGGATTTTTAAAACTAGAATGAGAATTTTTGGAGGACCAAGGAATATTTTACGAATTTTCGTATGTTAAACCCCGTCTATGGTGAATAGTAATTTTTGTTACCGAAAGAGTTTTGAACTGAAATTTTGCAAGGGCCTTAGTGGCTGTAATTGAGAATTTTTGGGACTGAAATGGGAATTTTTGGGGATATGTGGAATATTTGGTGAATTTTTAGGCAAAAAGGTGACATAAAATGTACAAAAATTGTTTAAAGGCCATTTGACACAGTCAAATGGGTCCAACCCATC
>CANXYI012004663.1:0-15214 GCA_948208565.1 Hura crepitans
AATCATTACATATGTGATGTTAATTCAATTATGACTAGTTTATTTTAATCTTGGCATGTGTAAGCATCTTGGATCATGTTTCCTATAACTCTTAATAAGGGAAAATAGAGATAAAAAAAAATGAAAAAGAAAGGAAAAAAGAAAGAAAAAAGATTTTTTGAAGGCCTAGCTGGCACTACTAAATCAAATCACTTCTTATGAAGGTTTTGATTGCTGACATTAAAAGTCTGGTCCAGAACATGATAAATTGCTTTTAGTGAACTTCATATGTGCCCACAAGGTTAATCATAAAACTGATCCTAGGATTCATTTAGTCATGAAGGTTAACTAAAAATTGATCTAAAGCAACATTATGAAATATCACGGGTGACAAGAGTACAAGGGTACTTGTCCCTATTGAGGTATCAAATTCCTTGGATCTTTTAGGCTAAGATTTGATTAAGTTTAAATTTTAATGCCATGGGCATAGCTTATTTGCCAGTCTTTTCATTTAATCTTTTGAACCCAAAAATTCCCTTAATATAGAAGCACAGTATAGGATAAACTCCTCTTTTATTATTTTTCTTTTTCTTTTCTTTCTTTTAATTTTTTCTTTCTTTTCTTTTTTTTCATCTCTCTTCTCCCTTATCAAGAGTAATAGGAAATGTGATCTAAGATGCTTACACATGGCAAGAGTAAACAAACTAGCCATAATTGAATTACCATCACACATGTAATAATTATCAATGTGCATGCTATTACATGGCAAAAAATCATACAAAGGAAATAAAAGTAGGAACATTTTATTGAAAAGATGAAATGTGAAGTTTCTGAATTCTAGGATATGTTCATAAGCGCAAAGCATTCTTAAAAACACAAAAGAAAGGTTCAAGTATAGGCTTGTAACTTTGTCATGATCAGGAAATTAGTGGGTACAGTTCACTCTTCCTTTGTAAGTTCCTAAATAACAGCATGAAGAGTCTAACATTCATTTGTCTAATGCCTTATATGTTGGTGATATTCATATAAAAGATCAAAGTGATATCCCAGCTTATTTTGACTTTTGGCTGGTTAAAATAGGAGTGGTTGTAGCTTTCCTTCCAATACCAACTTCTCAAAATGCTATGATTAGTGTTTAATCAAATTAAGGTGACCTTCTTTATTGATTACTGAGGCATTGATATAGCTAGGCCCTGTATTAGTAAGGTGAGGCCTCTTTCAACTCAGATACTTTTTCTTTATTTCATAGCTCTTAAGATAATAAGCATCAAGTACTGTATCAGCTACAGCATGACTAACAACTTATAGTACTTCTTACTTAAAAACTATTAAAGCCTTAAAGAATTCTCTATGTGTGAAGGGAGTATCTTGATCTCCTATCTTAGCCTTAAGAGTATTCCTAGCTAATGCAGCTAAGGTGATTGCTAGCATTCCTTATATAAAATAATCCAATACAATAATTAATTCTTTTTGGGACATAGGGGTATCTTGATCATCAATCATAATTGGGGGTAGAAGTAAGATTATATATATTAGATAGGGAATCCGTGGTATGTTAGTTGGTGGGCCTGAGAAAAGAATGGTTTATAAAAGATATACACATAAACAATTAGCATGATGCGTGATTCTTATCATATGTGTTTATGATGCATAATCTAAGCAGTATGATACATAAATGTATGGATACATTTCCTACATGTGCTTAAGTATGTGTTGTGTATGCTTAGTTGATAAAGTGAGCATTTATTTATGTACAATAAGCATGATGTAATATGCATTTAGTGATGCCTATGTTAATGACACATAACTTCTTGTAATATGTATGTCTATAATACTATATGATGTGTATAAGAAGTAATGAATAAGTGTGATGCATGTTCTTGCCTGATTGACAAAAAAGATGATGATATATATACCATTGATGTATCTATATATATGTGCATAATTGACCATTGTAATGTAAATGTATGTAGATGGTAGATGATTTTTAAGTGCATAAGCATGAAATAAGTGTGATGCAATAAAGTTCTTCAAGATGTAATGCATGTATGCAACTTTATATGTGATACCTAAAATGTGTACGTGAATCAATAAGGGTCTGCTTGATGTATCCATGGATGCATATTGAGTGAAATGCATGGACGAGGAGTTAATGTGGCTAAATATATATTTATATGGAACTCATACATAAGATGGCATTATATGCAGTAGTTGTACAAATAATTAATAATATGCATGGTTATTATACAACTAGTGCTTAAAAATGCATGTTATAGATAATATGCAAATCTATCTTGATAAACGACTCTTACATAGTGGTGTGAATAACCTATAGATGTATAATTAAAATGCATAAAATGAAAATGCATGACAACTTATGCATAATGATGTCAAGAATTATGCAGTGTTATGGAATGCATATATACTTGATTCACTGGATAAAGATGTATAAGATTGATTTTTATATGGTGTGATCCATAATGGATACAAAATGCACTAAGATAGTGGTCATATGTGATATGTGAGTGACATGATAGGATGCCAAGTGTATACATGTATGGATGATCTCTTATAATGGATGATGTATGCTATGATGACATTACTATGCATGGACTTGCATGATGCATGTACATATAAAATAAGCCATAATGCATGATAGACGCTATATGCATGTTTGAAACTATGAGGGACCAAAATGATGCATGTCAAAATATGTTGCATCTATTTCTAAAAGGTTATGTATACTTAATGGATGCATGAGTGAACCTATGAAAATCTATTTGACATATGTTGATGCATGTATGCATGGCACTAATATAGAAGTATATGTTATGTATAGACAAAAGCTTACTTATACATGTATGTATATGTACATGTGTGCAAACTGGTGTGGCTATACATGGGTGAAAATGATAGGTTTTCACAATGATATAGGTTTACAATATTATATATAAGAGCATAAAAACAAGAAAGATACACATTAGTGAATACAAAGTCAAACATATACAAGAAATTTCCAACCTTATCACTTCCCACACATAAGGTCCGTGTGCTCTTTCCTAGGATACCTACGAGACATCGAGGGCCCCAAAAGGTTTAAATAATGAATAAAAAATAGCTTAGCATTATTTCTCTCTAATTAAAAAAGCGTATATAAGATGTTTGGACCATATATGTTAGATATGTTTAATCAAGCCAAAATGCAGGGTCTAGCCCATTCCAGTTAGAAAAGGCCCAATGGGTTTGACAGCATTTCAAGATGATTAAGCTATATTTCATGTATATTAGCCCACATAACACACAATGTATCATTAACTGGGGTACTTAAAGGAAGTTGTTATTAGTCATTACATAGGCTCATGATTAGGTCGTGTAGGTTATGGTTAACCAAGCATGGTCCCTCCACAATGGGTCTATCATGCCATGAGTATAGAACTAATTGGTTCACCATTTTGTATACCTTATAGGCACGAGGCTTGGATTTGAAGTCCATATCAAATTTGCTAAGAAACCCAACAAGCGATGCACTTCCTGCTAGGTTACCCATCTTAAAATTGCTCTAGGGGGGCACTCCTTAACACTTAAAGATTGTTTTAAAACTTTATTAGTTATTGCTATACTTCCCAGTTCAATCCTTAATCATTTTTATATGAGATATAACAAACATAAAAAGCCCATTTTACAAACATTTTACATGTTATAGAAAATTTGGGCAGCACAATGACTACTCAGGTGAAATTCTAAAATTTTTTTACCTGTAAAAAAATACTTCTAACATTATCACCCATCTATCACCTTTTTCTAAACCCTTCTTATCCCTATAGAAACCTCATCATACATTAACAACATATCACAGTCACACAAGGCTTCAAGCCCATAGATATTAGAAAATTATAAAGACAAACCATTTAGATAAACCACCTATTTATATACATCCCACCTATCCTTTTTAATATATACAGACATGAGCAACTTCTAAGCATGCTAAATCCATAACCTATAATGCTTACATGAGTGGTAACTAAAAAAATAAAGAAAAAGACTTCTATGTACCCTTCACAATCTGTGCCGCTACACTGCATGATTTTCAAGGTTGAACTGCTTACCTTTACAACCTGGCACAAAACACTAGTACGCTAAGTATAAAACTCAATGGTAAATCTAATGCATTAAAACATTTCATATGTAGGCACTCGGATACAATAACAGGCTCTAAATACAATGCAGAGATTTAATTCAAGCAAGAGATTAATTCCAACTAATTAGTCTCCCAGTTCATATAATTACAATAATGCCACTATGATAATTTCAATTAATTTAATCATTCAATGAATTATCATCGAATAGGTTTGAATATTAATTAAATATAACTTAATAGGCCCGACTAGATAGACTACACCTAAAGACACTGGACCAAGAGGGAACTGAAAAGTTGTGTAGTAGCCCATATTATGGACCTCGACCACTGCACTAGCCTAGTCTAACAGTAAAGATCAGCTTACTTGGACCTTCCAATACTAGATAAGAGATAGCAGGGGTTAGTCTATAGACCTCCCAATATCTCAAGCAAATCAACCACCAATCACATTGTGAATAGCAAGGATCAGTCCATAGACCTCCCAATATCCAAAAATTAGAGCAAGAAACTTCAGTGGATAGTAGGGATCAGTCTGTAGTCCTCTCAATATCCATGTAAACATTAACATCAAAAACTTCCAAATGATAGCAAGGATCAATCTATAAACCTCACAATATCCAAAAATCACATCAAATATCTAACAACTGCTAATCTTTAAGTTAACCGGTTAACCTATCCAGTGGGTGTCTAACTAATGGGCCATCTGACCTTATTTTATGTTCATTTATTTATCTGTTATCATATTATAATATTTATAAGTGAAAAATAGATAGTTATAAATTCATTTTGACAGTCAAAATTTGATTTGATAGTTGTAGGTCATTTTTTGTCCTACCAGATAGTTATGGGTCTATTTTTCTAAGCCAATTTAGGTTACTTTCTTAAGCAAAATTTATTCCATTTTAAGTCTAATTTAAGTCTTTATCTTAACTACAATTATGTCAATGTTCAAGACAAGTTCCAATGCCTAGGTCCATAAGTCATTTTTTCCTAGACAATTATAGGTCATTTTTATATTTTGTGTACACAATTATAAGTCCAAAATATGTCCTTTCCTTGGCATTTTTCCCATGCCATTTGCAACCATTATCGCACACTAACATAGCCCTAAAGCCAATTCCAATTACACATCTCAAATGGCCTAAAACAAGGCCTCAAATTCATTTCATATACACTTCACAAAGTGACCAAATTTGGGGTCAAGTTACATTCCATTTTATGTTCATTTTACCATGCTATTTTAAGCCATTTTTAAGCCTCTTTTTAACCTCATTCTAACCTTTAATTCCTTGCCTATCTTTATCCATTTTCATGCCTCATTACTTACGCATGTTTACATATTTCATGCCAAGTTCACAATACTCATTTCATGCATAATATGCCATAATAATCTCACACACATATACCATGCCATAATATGTACATAATGCCAAACTTACCTCATATACCTCTTGGCCAAAGCATGTTAATGGCCATATTCATGTTTTCTTTCACATTTTTTCATGCATACACATACAACAGCACCATTTAAGCATATACAGACACACACACACATCACATACCATACAAACTAGGCCTTGACATGCCTTGTACATCCCTCAGCCACACTAAGAAAATATGCTTACATACATTTTTCCATCAAATTCAACACATACACACACCATACTATCCTTAACATGCAATTTCCCATTTAATACCCCATGCTACCATGGCATACACCCACCATGCAACCTAAGGTACCTCTCAGCCACTCATGAAAACCTCACTAAACCTTTCTTTTTTCACCACAAACATGCATAATTCATCCATATCAAACACACTAAAACCATCACCTTTCCACCTAAATTAAGCCATACAACTACCATACACACACACACATCTAAGCCAAAGTAAGGTGTTATCCTTCCATCAATTTCTTTCATCAATGCATCACCCAAATCATACACAAATAACATGAATATAAGCTTACTTGACCATTATACACATGTTAACCACTAAAACCCCTAATTCCATACAAGTTTTCTATCCAAATCACATATGAATATAACATAGCATACATCAAATGCATTAGACTCACATACCTCTCTGAAAAAATAGGCCTTTTCTATACTTTAAGCTGTAAATTGCCTTATTACACTCCACCTTCCTTTTGCCCTACATACACACGACAATACCTTAGAAAAATCACTAAAAATTCCTCAAGCCTCCAAACCAAAATCTAAAAACATAGGCATTCTTAGAGTGAAGAAATCCCCTAGGAAATAAAATAAAAAGGGCAGAAAAACACTTACACTTGAAATTGGTTTTTCCACCTCTCTTTTATGTACACTTGATATTCCTTGAATTTTATTAGATTCCATGGATATCCATAGCCTTCAAACCCTTTAAGAGCTATTTGCTACTTAACTTAAGGGATTTTTGGTAGCAATTGGGGGCTAAATTGAGCTTAGAAAGCCTTGGCAATAGAGGAGGGAGCGTGAGGATGGCATCAAGTAGAGGAGAGGGAGAACTAGGGAGGAAGGGAGGTAGTGATTGGTTTTTGCCACATAAGTTACTTAGATGGCATAATGGCCCTTGTATAGTAAGGCTGGGAGGCTCAGGTGATGACACATGTCACTCAAGCTTCTAAAAAATGCTCGATTTTGATACAAACTTTGAGAAATTTTAAAAATTTACTCAAACCTCTAAAAATTATCACATTAGTTTTAAAAATCCTTAATTAGGCCCATTTAGAGGCTTATAAAATTTCACAGCCAAATTTCCTCAGTAGGACAGTTAACTAACTACCTCAATTTACTTGCAAAATCTAAAATTAAGAAAAACTAGCAAATGACATCAAAATTTAAAAATTCCTTTACCAATGGACTCAGGGGAATTTTTTACCTTCAGGGTATGGTATTTTTAGGTCTGTTCAAGCACATCTTAGGTCATTCCTAGCCTAAGTCCGTATGAGCTTATGGCCTACTAGATTACAGCCTAAAATAATTTATTGGTTCCATTAAATCTTTAAATTATGTCATTTTTATCATTTTATGGCCCCTCAAAGTTTCATGACTAGTACACCTCACCTCGGTCCTCATGAAGGTGACCTAGCACTCTGAGCACACTTTTGAACACCTCAAAGGTATTGTTCATAGAGCCTTGACTTACAGGCATTACAATGTCATTCTTAACAATCTTCCAAATTAAGTGACAATAGGTTCATGCTTCGAAATGACATCAAGGTGAGAAAGGAATGCCTAACATATTCTAAGGCTCTAGCATGTAATGCAGTTTCGAAAAAAGATAATATTATAAATTCAAAACATGAAGTTCCATATTAATTTGAGGTACTTTCGGAGCATGGCCTTATGTGTCCCTAGTGGAGTCACCACTATTCATGTCCCCTATCCTTCTTTCATGGGCTGGTCAAATCAAAAAATTGAGGACTTGACTTAAATCTCACTCCTTAAGTCTCAAAAGATGATAATTAGGGTCGAGGAATCCTAAATCATTTCAACTTGATTAGCTTACAAAAAGTGAGTTGGGCACCACAAGATAGGAGTTGCCACCCAATCGAAGTTGGAAAATACCTTATAGGGCCAAAACCAGAGCGGTTTGGAACTTTTATTTATACCTCAAGTTAATACAGAATTTTGATTTGAATTTATAATATTATTCATTTTCTTTAAGTGGGTTTTAGGCATCAAAATAAATCACATATTCACATAATAGAATGGTAAGACATATTTAAAGAAATAAATAAAATGCTTTAAATTAAAGAATTCCATATATAAAATCGGGCAATTGATTATTTTAAGAACTTTGTTTCTCACATGCTTATTTTTAGAAAGTAGATTTTTGTCATTTATGAATTTTGTTGTGGATAAATCAAATTCCATTTTTATTAGGAAAACATTGATTTAATTAAATATAAAATGGTTTAGTAACTAAATTAATTATTTTGAGAACTTTGGTTCTCGCTTGCTTATTTTTAGAAAATGGATCTTCGTCAAACATAAAACTAAATGGTTGATTATTTTGAGAACTTTAATTCTTGCATTCTTATTTTAGAAAATAGATTTTTATTATTTGTGACTTTTATTAAGGAAAAATCAAAACCCGTTTTATTAGTAAAATACCAATTAATTAGGTATAAAATAGCTTAATTATTATTTATGGCATGCAAAAATCATTTTCCTACCTATTAAAACATACATGGAATATACAAGAAAATAATTATACTGAAAAAAAAATTACATGGCAATCACCTAAAATACATTCTAACCCTAAAATAAATTACGTGGAAATCGCCTAAAATATAATCTAGCTATGTTTGGTAAATGGAGCAAGTAGGAATAATAAATCAATCGCAACACATCAAATAACTCACATCACAATAAGATTAGGACATTAGAATCAAAAATAAATGGCTAGATAGAAAAAAAATGATACATAAAACAAAAAAGATAGATCACCATAAAAATATCACAATAACAACAATAATAATACACAAATCTATAGATCTGATAAGTTACCGCACCTAACTAGTAGGTGGATAAATGAAAAATCGAGAAAAGAAGGAGAAGAAAAAGAAGAACCGAATAGCTCACCATGTAAATTGCCTTCAGGAAGAAAAGATCTCAAAAAGACAAAACCTGCAAAGAAAAATCTTTTGAAATCTAAAAATAGTGTTTAGAGAATATTTTTTTGCCTTTTTTGGAGTTTTTTCTCGAGAGCCAAAAGGGAGACCAGAGATAGAAAAAAAATGTATGGATTTTGCATTTTATACACAAGTGCCAAAATAGCCATTTGGGAGGTTGAAATGACCATTTTGACGGTGAAACAACCATTTTTCTTCAAAATGGCTATTTTGGAAAACCAAAAGGGGCATTTTCCACAGAGGTGTCCGGTACTGATTTTGCCTTCTTTGGGAAAATGACATCATCTCTTCAAGGCAAAATGGCCATTTTAGACAAGTATGAAATGACCATTTTGAGCTAAAATGATCATTTTACCAAGGCATGAAATGCTTGCTTTGAACTAAAACGACCATTTCAAGTAAGTGTGAAATGGCTATTTTGAGCTAAAATGGTCATTTCAATAAGGCATGAAACTCCCATTGTAGGCAAGTGTGAAACGGCCATTTTAAGTTGAAATGGCCATTCAGCAAGGCATGAAATTGTTGTTTCATAGCAAAACAAAGTAGTTTTGCCTAAAGGCCAAAAACTTGTAAAAAATCAATATTTCTCAATTTTAAAACATTTTCTTCTTTTTCAAGCACTCCATAATGCATGGGGCTTCAGGTAAACTCTTTTGTTCAATAATTTTAAAAGAAAAAAATGAAAAAAAAATGTTGAGATCTTTGAACTAGACATTAACATCCTCATTCATTAGGATTTAATCCCCTTTTCATCATTAGGTAATCTGAACATAGGAGCCTCAGAAACCTAATGTCTATAGATAGCTCACATACATTAAAGACAAATTTTGATAATTTTTCATACTATTCTAATTGAATGCTTAACACTACTAACACCTTTTTTTATGCCTGAATCAAAATTCATTACAATATGCCTGCAATTTTCTACTTTTGCAACTGATAATCATGGTTGTTTGTAACCAAAATCTTGCTATTGCACATTATAGTGTATAGCCATATGTACATGTATAACTAGATGTCATGCTGAGTAGATCATGCATGCATGTGTATTGCTCTATTTATTTATTTTGATTATGTTAAAAGAGAGCCATAGGTAATATACAAATAGAACTCCTACAAAGGAAGGATAAATGGAGGGAAACTGATAATAAGGCAAAACCCCTCACCAAATTTGATAAAATTGTGGCCTCAGCTAAGTAACTGATAAAGAAGCATATCTAGTGCCCAGCTAATAACAGATAAAGAGGCATATCTAATGCCTAAATGATAACTGATAAAAAGGCATATCTAATGCCTAACTGGGGCTCTGATACCATTATGTAACATCCTACCTTAAGGTCACTACTAATGACTAAAAAGGAGTGTTACTATATAAGTTTATGCTTAAGCCTGTGGAGTTATAATCTATTTAGCTAATCTTGATAGTCGGAATACTTAAGTCTAGGTACCAATTTTATCACCCCATGGGTCCTGTGTTCCAATATAGATAGCCTAAGTCAAGATTCTGACAGCATAATGGTTGTTTGACGGGTGTTTTAAAAAAAATACCTGTGAAAAGCACTTTTATAACACAAACCCACTTAATCTTCCATCATCACTTTCACTCATTCACCATATCACCTACAATCATACTTTCCCTTCATCATTTTCACATTATAAGTAAGCATTCATATCTCACATCCCTATATACACACTAAAAGAATATCAACTTACA
This sequence comes from Hura crepitans, assembly GCA_948208565.1. Lineage (NCBI taxonomy): Eukaryota > Viridiplantae > Streptophyta > Magnoliopsida > Malpighiales > Euphorbiaceae > Hura > Hura crepitans. The sequence continues at coordinate 10,474 of CANXYI012004663.1, forward strand.
AGGCATGCATCATATCCTATCACCAAATCCAACACTCCCTATGATCACTACTTGTATATATTTGCACGAGAACTTTACTTGTTAAACACTAAACAATCATCATAAAAGACTATTGCACTATTAGACATAGCATACATATAAAGTGTTACACAATTATATGATATTATTCCATAAGGTATTAATTGCTCTTCATCTGTCAGAGCATATCTCAATTCTAGGAAAGACTGCTTAGCACTGTAACCTATGTTCCCCCTAATATTCTCATATAACCTACACATCAAAATAAGAAACTATGCTAATGGCTTAGCTTGCAAAAGGCTTATGTATTTACTTTACTGGTATTATTCTAAGTATAGTTGAATCTACACTTAAGCGCATAATGCAGTTGGGGTTATACCATATTTACAAGTCTTAAAAACTCCTTACGAGTAACTTTAGCAATGAGCTACTATTATTATTAATTAATAAAGAATAAATAGAGTCTATCATAGTGGTAGAATGGAAGATATAAGAAGTAAATTGAAGGTTGAATAATAGGACCAGATAAGTTTAACTTTGGGAGCTATTTATCAGTCTTATCAACTTACAGTTATCAGCTTATAAGCTTGGCACAAGTGCCATATAAGCTATTTACAATAATAGTGGCCAAGGCCATAGATATTTAACAACTTACAGCTACTTATTAGCTTTATTAGCTTACAACTACTTATCAGCTTTATCAGCTTACATTTATCAACTTATCAACCCTTTTTCCTTTTCTCACAACATGCATTTAGGTTGCTAAAACACAAATGTCTACTATATTATATGCTGACATTCAAACATCATGATGTATCTATCCTATGCCTAATGCAATATGCTGCCTATGCATAAGTCGTGATTATGTAGGTATGGCTAACATATTACATCAATTGTATCTTGCTTAGACCATCCCACATGATTGACATTGGAGACTTTATTTATTTAAACTAGTTTTAATTGAACAGTTTTATAAGAAACGTGTATTGTCCTTTAACCCTGTTATGCCTGTAAGCCATTCCTACTTGTTGGCTTAGGCTCTCCACAACACTATTTCTACCTAGTGGCATTACTCAGGTTGTAATATGCATATCTTATGTTTATTAGAATTTTCTTAATCTCATAAGATCTAGTCTTATTTCCTCTCAATAAATTCTTAATACATTTCTTATATTCTTTCTTTTTCTTACTAATGGGGTTTTACTAATGGATTGTTAACTAATAGCCAACTTCTATGGTGCTCGTCCTAACTTAGTTAATGGATTCAAGTGGATAGAGAATGAGTGGAATATGTACTGTGACTAATGTTCACATAACATGATATGTGTCCTCATATAGCTGACTCAGCATACTACTCATGCATAGGATTCAAATGCACATTCGAAAGTAGCTTGATACCTTGATTGTTATTCAAATGTACATACCGAAAATGTTTAATGTGGAAGAACTATTCATTCACCTGTATCAAATAAGTAGCTATGGGTATTACATGAGGTTAATTTCTAGATGTCAAGATATTAGCTTGACTACATGATATATGCAGTGTGTGAGAAATCATGCGAGAGCCTCGTGAAGTGAGTAAACAATAATACACATATATTTTTATGATGCATGCACTCTTTTATCCCTTAGTTCCACAGATAAAATTTAACTTGAGTCGAAGCATCTTCAGTGCATATTCCTTTATCTCCGAGTCTTATGAGTAAAAATTAATCATTTGAAGTTATGTAACCAATGGGGTGCTGTTGACAATAAGGCAAAAGAAAAAGTAATAGATAAGAGGTGCATGATGTATAGTGACAAGTTAGGTATCGAATCATAATGTTTATTGATGTAATAAGAATAAGTGGTTGCAAATACATTATAATAGCCCTAAGCCATGTAAACCAAATTATTCTAAAAATAAGTTAGAACTTGCAGCAACATTCTTTGATTTCAAGATTTGAAAGGAATAGCCTACTATATTGTATAACATGCATATAAATCCCTTTTATACGTTAAGATACATTGAAAGCTATCAAGCAACTAAAATGTCGAGATGTGCTAGGCATTCTTGACAAGGCTACTTTGAGAAGGGTGTCTATCCTCAGCATTCCCCCATAACCTACACATCAGATAGATAACAGAGTTAATAACTTTACAACCCCAAATATCTTGTTCATCTATAATATGTGTATATAAGTATTTAAATGAAATAGAGATAAAATGAAAATGCTTGACTCTAGACTAAAGATAAATGCTTTAGCTACATTAGGAAAGTTGGAATACATTACGAAATCAAAGTTATTAATATAAACATTATCGGAGTTTTTCCATTTAAATACTTAAGTGCACATATTAAGACATGAACAATGCATGCCTAATTTAGATTGTTAGCATTGTGTTATAGACAATGTACATAAAGTTAAATAAGAAAATATTGAAAACAACACTCACTCTATATTTTTATCACGAGGCACTCATACTTTTGTAGCAGAATGCACCTTAAACATTTACTTCACTTGAATGTATATAAGTGCATCTTGATATATAAACATGAAGACTAAAATACCTGATTCATTAGTCTTTGTAACTGGAATGCTGATAAGCTTAAAATATTAATTACAGGTTATGGGAGACATGCTAAAGCAAACATTCTTGATAGAGCTGCCTTACTATAATCTCGATATGTCGTGTTACGATTACTATTATTTCATGCAAGCAGAAGTGTATAATTACACTACATACATATGTAACCATGGTATAAGAGATTGTTTTTATAATTCATGGTAATGTATGAACAATGTAATGATTGGTGTATAGTTGATGCTGGGTATGTGGTTAGGATACGAGAATGTATACGTATATATACATTCTCAATGTTTAGTGTTAAAGTTAGGGCTATTCAAAATCGAACCGACACTAAAAATCGAACCAAAATTTTGACAATTTGGTATATTTGGTTTGGTTTTTTCGGTTCTCAATTTTTTTAGTTCTTTAGGGTAATTTAAGTTTAATTGGCTCAGTTCAGTTCTTGAAGGGTGAAAATTGAAAGAACTGAACCGATCGAACTTATTAAAATGATGTCATTATGAGCTAAAACGACATCATTTTAGGGTTTTTATATTTAAAAAAATACAGAATTTTGGTTAATTCGATTTTTTGGTTCGGTTCTATACAAATATTGATTTTTTCAATTCGATCCTTGTGAAAATTTTGGTTCGATTTTGAAATTTTTGACATTTCGATTTTCGATTCTAGACCGAACCGACTGGTTGAATAGCCCTAGTTAAAGTAATCCTTGTATATATGTTAGATAAGTCTAAGTGACCAGGGTCAAGTTACCTATATGCTTTCAGGCCATGTGATACCAAGTAATAATCAAGGGAGTCTTAAATAACTCTTCCTTCTTGGAAGGGATTTAGTTAAGTCCTTGAGTCTTCATAAAGGCGATAAACCTTGTGTCATGTTGATGTGACATGCTATGATATTCTTGATGATGGTTGTTTGTATTAGAAGTATTTCTTTACAAGTGGAAAATTTTTGGTAAGCCTCCGAACAACCGTCATGCTGCCAAAATCTTGACTTAGGCTCCTTATATGGGAACACAGGACCCACGAGGCAGTGGAACCAGCAACTAGCTTAACTAATCCTACTATCAAGATTAGCTAAATAGGTTCTAGTTCCACAAGTTTAAGTATAAACTCAGGTAGTAACACTTCCTACTAATTATCAATAGTGACTTTAGGGTAGGGTGTTACATTCACATTTGTAACACCCTATCTAGAACATGACTGGTTTTTTTGGAAGAGGGTTATCGACTACTATGCCCAACCTTAAAACTACATGACTGCTAGAAAGAAACTTGCAAAACTTCCTTCCCTACTTAAGGCATAATTCTTACCTATTAAGAAAATTTTAAGAAGATGTAATAACTATAGCTAATTAGGAAATTCTAAAACAGAAGGTCCTCGCATCTGTATAATCTCAAGGACACAACTAAACCATTTTCCTTGGTGGAAGAGGTTAATTAGGGTTTTCCTACCTAAAAAGCATCTCATAACCCATTAGCTTACAACTTACTCAATCCTGTTCACATCACACATGCCCTTATGTACACATCACACATAGTTTAATTATATCATGATTAAAAGGACATTCAAATTCCTTTTATACATAATTGGAGTATAACTACACATATATATATAACTAAATTATAGCTATATACATCATTTCCTACTACTTTCTATACATGCCACTTACATAATGAAATCAGAAACATAAAAAAAACACATATACAATAAAAGGGGCTTTTGTTGCTTGATACTTGATGTTTACTCTTTTCCATGTAAATGAACTATATGTCCATTTCACTTGACACCTTCTAGCTCTGTAACCTATGTGAGGTAAAACCAACCGCTAAGCAAGTATGCTCAGTGGTACTCCAGTATGTCCATATCTCACAATATTAAACTAGAAGGAGAAAGTTAAGATAACATGTATAAAGATAACACAGGGTTCCATATGAGCTACCTAAATGCATATAATCTCAATCTTACAATGGCATACAATTCTTACCTTATGATGTAAGTGAAACAATTATAAGTATGTGCTGGCTCATCATAACCAAGGTTACCCGCGTTACATAGCTATGATGTATGCTTACTTACCTGTAAATTTACCCATGATGAATATGATAGAGGTGCATCATAGGGCTATTTAGCTATAATTACATGCAATTATA
>CANXYI012004742.1:0-10633 GCA_948208565.1 Hura crepitans
AGAGTAAGAAATTAAATACATAATCAAGAAAATTATGTAATGTATATAATGAGTAAAATTTACATATGACAAGAAACAAAAATAAATGGAAATATATAGTTGTTATGAAAATGGTTAATTGGATTAAAGTAACTATAGTTAAAAATAATAAAGGAATACTTAAAAAATTATTAAGCTAAATAAGAAAAATTAAAGGCTTTTGGAAATAATTATAATATTAATTAATATGGATTAAATGCCTTGAAGAAGTAGGTAGATAAAAATATAATTATATGTGTACAAGTAAGTAAATGTATTTAAATAAAATAAGTTAACTATATGGAAATGAAAGAAAATATAAAGCATGTGTATGGGTAAATAAATAAGGATTTTGTATAATAATAATAATAATAATAATAATAATAATAATAATAATAATAATAATAATAATAATAATAATAATATAAAGAAAATAAAATAAATTAAATAGATTACATTTATGAAATGTGAGTTAAAAATGAGTTTATGGAATTGTTTAATAAGAATTAAAGTAAGAATAATTATGTACAATTAAGTAGAAAGAATGATATATGGACCCATTATGTAAAATAAAATGATGCACACATTTATAATTGTTATAAATTATAAATCCTGAAAAATAGTAAGAATAATGAATGTAACATGGAATGACTAAATATGGCTATGTGAAAGGAAATAATAAGTTATGATGTACAAAGAATGTATGTGGAATGGATGGTGAGAGTATGTAATATGATAGATGAGATGTACCATGTTAGGTGGAAAAAAATGGATTTCATTAATTGTTGTTGTGTGTAAGATTTTAGGGATTTGAAATAATGAAGTAATATGCTAATTTGGATGAAATAAGATACTTAAAACTCTAAGGAATTGAGGTGAAAGGAAAAATGGAATAGAGAAATAAATTAGGAAGGAAAAGATTATCAAATAAATAGTGGCTGTTATATAAAATGAACCCGTAACTATCCAAAAACTTACTATGACCTATCACTGTCCGAAAAATATGACCAGATGAAATAAATTCATATCTATATCTTTTTAGCATAAACATAAGTAGACTAAACATCTGGTAGATTGGAAAGGCAATTAGTTCAGGCAAACTAAACCAAAATGAATTAAAGAACTGAGTAATCATTAAAAAGCTAATTGAATAAATTAAAAGTCAAGAAAGAATTTATTAATGCACAGTAATGTGTGGATAAAGTTTAAGGAAATTAATACATGGATTTGGTGATTACTATGGATCACAAAAAGAGATTTGTAACTGATCTAGACTTAAAGACATGTGTACATAGTAATCATTATAGAAAATTCCATAAAGTAACTGATGAAATTATAGCAGACTGTATAGAAAATAAATATTTCCATAATACAATGATAACTGAGAATAAATCACTAAATCTGTAAACCTTATTATTTTAAAGAAATGCAAGAAATAAATAGAATAAAATCTATGGAATAAAATCCCTTGGAATATACGAAGATGAGATGAATAGGATATATGTTGGCAACAAAAAATTATATGAAATTAATGATAAGAATAGAACTAGAGTTGAGAACAGGACAACTTGATGAGACTAAAGAATATTGAATGGTGTTTAACTGACAAATGAACCATGAGAAGTATTGGGGATAAGATATTTTTACTGAATAAACTAGATAACAAATGTAACGATTATAAAAGATAATTGAAAGGGAATTTGGGGATTTCTAGTTGTTATACACTGGATAGGTTGACCGGTCAACTAGGGATTAGCAGCTGCTAGAGGCTGAGTCTATATGGATTTTAGCTTGTGTATGGTAGATGTAGCCACCAAGTATTGATTTGAGCCTGCATACTCTAGGTATTGGGAGTGGTCTATGGACGGGTCCCTACTACCCACTTGTGGATATTGGGAGTGGTCTACAGATGGGTCCTTGTTATCCACCCTTGCTGATGTTGATGGTGATTTGCATATATTGGGAGTAGTTTGCGAACGGATCCCTACTATCTGCTAGTTAGGTATTAGGAGTGGTCTACAGATGGGTCCCTGCTATCAGACGATGGGTGTGTACAAACATTGAGGTCCATAATGGGGGCCACTATACAGCTTTATCTTTTGTCCGATTTTAGACTGGGTTGGTGCAGCAGTTGAGGCCCAAAATGGGGGCCACTGCACATTGTGATTCCCATTATCTAGTGTTTGGGAGTTCTTCCTGAACCTGTGGGGATAAAAGATAAATAGAAGACTTTAAAAAGATTTAATGATATCAATGAGAAATCTGAGGTGTAAATTACTTTAATGAAGATAATGTATGAGTAAATGTACTAAGAACAAAGAATAATATGTAAAGGCTGTGATTGAATAAACTTATGTGAACTTAATGAGATTTCCTAAAGGAATAAAAGACTAATGAACTGGTAAATGGGCAAGAAATCACTTGTGAAGAAATAAGTTATAGGAGAAACTATCTAGTATAAATAATAAACAGTAACCTAGGAGGGTATACCTAATGATTGAATATAATAGATGGTTGGGTAATACTGGCCCTATAACTTAAATCTGGTAAGGACACATGAATTAGAGAAATGTTAGGATGATTCACTTGATAGATAATTATAGAGATGAAAGCCTAAGTGAAAGGATTGGGAAATCTTAAATAAATATTATTGGTAAATTCTTGTGTGCTTGCATGTTATAGAGTACATGGTATGTTTAGTTAACACCGCTGAGTGCATACTCAACGTATCGGGTGTCTGATGCGCAGGTGGTAGACTTGGAAAGGTGTGATATAGACAATCAATAGTGCAGCCAATGACTATCCAAGTATGATATTATCTGATTGGAATTTGTAGCTTATTAGTAGAGGCACTCGTGTATTGCATTGTGGGTAATTGGGTGTTAGGATACTTGATTTGCTAGCATAGTAACCTACAATAGTAGGAAACAAGGTTGTAGCTATAGTAACAACCTAGGCTGATATTGGACTGTAAGATCAGGCATGTGAGTGTCATATGCCTAGTAGAATTACCTCATATCATAAGAGCTGTTATAGAAAACTTCTAGACTGGATAGTATGAATGTAAGTAAAAGTTAAATTAAAGGCTCCTGGAGAAATCCAAGGATGGGTGACCTCACGGGAAGTAGCACATTTTGCCTATTTTCTTTGGGAATGGGCAGGGGGTGTTACAACTATCCTATGCAGTGCTCCATATTTTAGACCTCGGTAGCTGCACCTACCTCACCCGATAGCAAGGATCAATCTGTGGACCTCCCAATACCAGACTAGCAAATAGCAGGGATCAGTCCGTAAATCTCCCAATATCTGCAAGTGGGATAGCATGGATCAATCCTGTAGGACCTCCCGATATCCACTAACAAATAAACGGGTAGTAAGGATTAGCCCAGGTGGACCTCCTAATACCCTACTGTGTAGGGTTCATCTCAAAACCTCGGTGGCTACACCCACCACATCTAACACACAGCAATGGCCTTAGGGGGACCAAGCTGCCTAGCAGCTGCTAACTCCCCTAGTTAACTGGTCAACCCATCCAGTGGGTGTCTAACTGATGGGCCAATTACTAAATTAAACCATTAATCTTAAGATTATTGATTTTCAAATCCACTATATCACTAAGTTACATGTTATGACAAAATACACACAAAATGCCACAATTTTACCTACAGTCACAAAGTTACTATTCATTTGGTAACTTTACGAGATCGACAATATTCACTTGGTCATTTCTATATTCTATGCCTTTCTAATATTAACCCATGCCAAGTCCAACTTTCATCATTTCCTTACTTATTCATTTATAAACCATAATTACAATACATGATACAAAATCATGCCATTTTACCACTTATTTTATACTTATATCATTAAGCCACTAATTTACCCAAATTACATACCAATTATGCTACTACAAATGTTCATTTCTAAATTAGGATTTATACACTTCATAACCTTACCATTTCCTCACCTAACATGCCATAACCATGTTTACACATACCATGTTCCGTTACACACACATTTCGGCCAACACATGCCCAAACACATCCATGTGAATTTCTTCTTAATTTAACATGCCAAACCTAATATTTTAATGCCATTAACATAGTTATAACACCATTTCACCTAGTCACCATGCATACACCTAAATTCATGCATTTCCATACAAGGTACATACACAAAACCATGGCATACACAAAGACATATTAAATTTGAGCCTATTCCACATACCTAGGGTGTGAAAACACCCTTTTCCCCACCACTTTGGGGCTTGTGCACTTGATTTTCCTAACTTGAATCCTTAAGCCCTAAACATACAAGATTTCACCTTAGAAAAATTCTCAAAAATTATCTAGAGCTCCAAATTAAAATCTAAAACTATGATTATTCTTAGAATAACTTAATCTACCTATATCAAAAATAAAATTTGGGTTTGGAACACTTACACACAAAAATGTCACTATTCACCCAAGTGACATATCTCCCAAATTTGTTCTCTTTTCTGAATTTTGTCAAAAGAAATAGAATCTAGAGATTGTGGAGACTTGATTTCATATAATTTTTGTAGGGATTAGAGGAGAGGAGAGAGAAATTTGAAGAAAATGGTAATAGAGGAGAGAGAAATAGCATTAGTTTTAGGGCTTCTCAAGATGGAAGATGACTTGGTGGCATATTTGGGGTGTTCACATGTGTAACCCCTTATATAGGGGTGGTTGGTTACATTGGATCGTGACACGTGGTGATCTAACGATTGATATTCATTTTATGTCATTTTTTGCTTCAAAAATTCATAAAAAATTCTCTGGACCTTCAAAAATTCTCATTTCAGTTTAAAAATCCTCGATAGTGTAACTAAGGCCCACGTAAAATTTTAAGTCAAAATTCAACAATTGACTTTTAAACACTATTCACCTGTCAGAATAAAATATTTAAAAAAATATCTAACGACCTTAGAAAATTAAAATTCCTTCTCCATCATACTCATTAGAATTTTTGAGGTTCAGGATATGATATTTTTGAGTCCATCCGGGCACATCCTAGGGCTGTCCCGGCACAAACTCATTTTATCTCCTCATACACTAGTTCTCGATCCGAAATGATTTATTAGTTCTGCTAAATTTTTAAATTCATTTGTTTTACCCATTTTCAGGTCCATTAAAATTTTATGACCACTACGCCCCTTGTTGGACTCATAATGATGCCCCGTACTGTAGGGAACATCACTCGGGCCCATAAGGTATTGTTCATAAGACCTTAACTCACGGGTGTTAAAGGTTTTCTAATTTGTTTAGAATGAAAATTCTAAATCAAATTAACTTGTAATCTTTTAACTAGATTAATCTTCTAATTAGATTAGAACTCCAATTAAAATGGAGTAGATGTAAGTTAGTTATCTAATGAGATTAAATAATTAAATTACATGTTTAACAATGATTAAAACTCCATTATTACAAGTATGCATAATTTTTATCGAGATAATGAATCGAACTAGTCTTATAAGATTTATAATACTAGTTAAACACAGTAATTGATATTTTTAAGATTTATACATTAAAATGCATGCTAAGAGTGTATTTTTTGCGTGATGACTAGTTATAGACTATGACCAATGTGATTGATCATACTGCCTAGATTATTTTGTTTTGGTAAATTAGGCCCACATTTCCTAACCTTTCTTTCTAATTTTATTGTATTTCTCTTCTCATTTAACTCTCTTCAAATGTAATGTGAGGTTTTCTTTATAAAGAAATTATGTAACTAGACTACATAGGATTAGAATAGGAAAAAAGAAATGCAAGAAGCAATGAGAAGAAGGCAAAAGCAAGAAGGACCAATGAAGAGATAGTTAGAATAGTTTTAATTATTTCTTTTATTGGATTTGTAATTCTTGCATACTACCTAGGATTTGGCCCAAATTGATTTCTATGGCTTCGAAAATCAATATCGTAAAAGTCTATAACTAAATCATATACTTAATGTGATTAAATGTCTATGCATGATTTAATGAGATTAAATATACATGTGTATACCAAAACATGCCTCAACCATGCATGATGAGATTTAAAAGGAAAAAATCCCTTAATTAATATTAAGGTAAGCAAGCCTTCTATTAATATGGGTTAAACTAGAGTTCTCTTTAGTATTAGGTTATTAAGCATACTTAAGCTCATGCTACATTGAATATGTTTAACTCATATTAATGGTATGTCTTAACTAGTCCATTAGTTTGTTGAGCAAACACAAGGCTAATAGATTGGAAGCAAGATTAGGAAAATGTGTATGAGATAAACATACACCAAGAGTTAGTGACATAATGATTAGTAGATGTATTGGATTTAATTGGCATGAAATGCTAACCATTTGAGTTACAGGTTGGCTTGTTGGGCATACCTAAAGTTTAACCTTAACAAAGATGGATACTGACCCATTAGAAAAACCAACGGCTTTTCCTAGAATAATATTAAGGGCTATTGGTTCATAATAAAATAGTGGGAGATAAAATATAATCAATTAAAAAGCTAATTAATACATTGATATACATCATCATGTATTAACATGTTTTCATTCTTCACATGTAGCAGATCACTACCATAATGAGTTCATCCAATGTTAATTTATGATCCATACATAAGACCAATAAGCTAATTGGCTAGAATTACATAGATTAGCTTAGAAATCTCAAAATAGTTTTGAGGACTAAAAAGATGGCTTATGCAATTGAAAAGTGGTTCCCACTATCCTTGCTGATGAGTAGCAAGCATATCTAAAGAACATGAAGGACATGGAGGTCACTACATTCATCATGTTAGCATTCGTGTCTCCTAAGCTATAAAAGCAGCATGAGCATATGATTGCTCCTATCATACTTTTCCACCTCAAATAGTTATTTGAGTAGGAAATCAAGACTAAAAGATATGAGATATCTAAGGCCTTGTTTGGCTGTAAAATGGTAAAGAAAACTTTAGTTATCCAGCATAGGCTAAAGATGAATAGGTACATTGAGTGATTGGCCAGCTTAGGGTTTATGATAGATGCAGATTTAAGTATAGACTTAATTTTTCAAGTTTTCCTATTAGTTATGCAACTTTTGTGTTTAACTATCAGATGAAAAAAAAATCACTTATACCATCACCAAGCTTATCAACATGCTTACGACTACTAATGTTGTTAAGAAACAAAATCCTAAATCTATCATGGTTGGCAGTTCTTCTACGTCTAGGGATAATAAAAAAAGAAGAAGAAGGAAACCAATGCCTAAGGTGGGGTTAGTAAGAAGAAAGGGAAACTACTAGCTTTTACCCCTCTACTACTGGAAAGAAGACAGCTTTAGAAGGCATGTGTTTTATCACGGAAAGACTAGGCACTAGAAGTGCAATTGCAAGGCCTTTTTAGAGTCCTAATAGAAAGAGAAGTAAGGTTGTTCTTCATCTTTAGGTATTTGCATGATTGAAATTAATACAAATATTGCTTTAGACAACCAATCATGGGTATTGAATTTTAGATGCAATTCTCACTTAGTTTCTACAAAGTAAGGACTAAGGAGCAGTAGGAAGGTTAATAAGGGAGATATAAACCTATAATAAGCAAATAGAGCAAGAGTTGTTACATTAGTTGTAGGACATATCATTTGGATTTACCATCTAGACTTGTATTAAAAAAAAATTATGTTATTATTCTCCTTCTTTATCTAGAAACATTATTTCAATTTCTTATCCTATTAAACAAGGTTATGAGATTTCCATTAAAAAGAGAAGAGTTGTTCTATTTACTTGTATAATGTTTTCAATTGTTCAGATTTTATTTCTAATGGATTTTATATTTTGGATAAAGATAAAGAAACACACAATGTAAATACCAAGAGACCCAAGATAGAAAATCTAAAGCCATCCTACTTAGGGCATTATTGTCTTGGTCACATAAATGAAACACATATGTCTAAGTAACATAAGATAGATAGTTTATGATCATTTGATAATGAATCATATGATACATATGAGTCTTGCTTATTAGGCAAGATGACTAAATCACTATCTTCTAAAAAAGGTAAGTGTGCAAGTGAATGATTGGAACTCATACCTACAGATGTATATAGTCTAATGACTATACATACATGTGAAGGTTTCTTATACTTCATTACCTTTATCAATGATGATTCATGATATAGGTAATTATAAGTATAAAGCCTTCGAAAAGTTCAAAGAAATTTAGAAATGATGTAAGAAATAACTTGGAAAAAGTATTAAAACACTTAGATCAAATCAAAGTGGTAAATACTTAAGCCAAGAATTCTAGGGTTATCTAAGAGACAATAGGATATTGTCTTAATAGACTGATCCATATACACCACAACACAATGGTGTATCTAGAAGGAAATTGAACCTTGTTGGACATGGTTAGATCCATGATGAGTCTTGTAGACTTACCCAAGTCCTTTGGCATTATGCACTAGAGCTGTTATTTTTGCACTAAATAGAGTCTTATCAAAGCCAATTGATGTTACACCATATAAGATATCGTATAACAAGAAACCAGTTCTTTCACACATGAAGGTATATTGTTCACTAGAATATGTGAAAAGAATAATGTCATACAAGCTTTAGGCTAAATTTTACAGCTGCTTATTTATGGGCTATCCTAAAGAAACTTTGAGATACTACTTTTAGCATCCTTTAGAATAAAAGGTGTTCGTTTCAAAGCATGTAGCCTTTTTAGAAAAAGAGTTTCTCCTGAAAGGAAATAGTGGGAGTAAGATTGAACTTAATGAAGTTCGTGGCCCAAAAATAGAAGTAGATCAACCAATTAATCCCAAGCCTATTACATATGTTGATGAGGTAATAGAAGAACTTGTGAAAGCATAAGTTTCTATACAATCTAATAGAGTCAGGACTATTCCAAAGAGATATAGATTTCTCATGGATCAGAACAAGGATATGATTAAAGTAAAGGACAATGAGCCTACAAGCTATGAAGAGGTTATGAAAAGTCTAGAATTAGAATTATAGCTTAAGGCCACGAAATTTGAGATGGATTCCATATATGAAAACCAAGTTTTGACCTCGTTTGAGCCACTTGAGAAGATAAAACCCATTAGGTGCAAATAGGTCTTTATGAAAAAGATTAACATGGAAGGTAATGTGATTACCTATAAAGCATGCCTTTTATAGCAAAAGGTTATTGTCAAAGATGATGAATTGACTTTGATGAAACCTTTTCTCCAATTGGAAATGACAATCAAGTTTTCAAGCTTTAGAGTTTTATTTATGGGCTGAAGCAACCATATAAAAGCTAGAACATGCATTTTGATGAGACAATCAAAGAATTTAGTTTCTCACAAAACATGGATGAATAATGTGTTTACAAAAATGTCAGTGCGAGTCAATTATTTTCCTTATGTTGTATGTAGATGACATACCACTAATTAGAAACAAGTCCTTAGTCCTTTAGTTAATAAGATTTGGCTAAGTAAACAATTCTCTATGAAAAACCTTAGAGAAGCAACCTATATACTAGGGATTAGGATCTATTGAGATTGATCCAGAAGCTTGCTTAGTCTTTCACAGTCAACGTGCATAGATAAAATACTAAAGAGGTTTAGCTTGGATTTTTCTAAGAAAAGTTTCACTCCCATAGTGCATAGGAAATACCTTTGTAAATCTATGTGTCCTATTATATAAGAGGAGAGGGAGCACATGAGTAGGATTCCATATGCATCTGCTATAGGATCCATCATGTATACTGTGTTACGTATAAGACTTGATGTATCATTAGCTCTAAATGTCATGAGTAGATTCCACTCCAATTATGAAGAAAAACATTGGGTGGATGTCAAGAACATCCTTAAGTGCTTAAAAAAACTAAGAATTTGTTCTTAGTATATAGAGAGGGAGATTTACAAGTAAGCAGGTATACGGATGCTAGCTTTCAATCTAACAAAGATGATTGTAAGCCTTAGTCTAGATATGTATTTAATATGGGAGAAAGAGAAATTGTTTGGAAGAGTTCTAACTAGGACACAACTTGATGGTTGTCGAATCCACCAAAAATAAAATTCCTACTTTCTAAACACAAATAAATTATAAATAGGGTGAGCAAGGTCGAATCCACAGGGACTGGACTAATTTAATTTTTTTAAAGACCAAGACAATTGATTCAAACAATTAAATGGGGTTTTTATGCAATTGAAAAAAAAAGCAATAATTAAAATTAAGTAAAAGCAGAAAATTAAATATAAAAATTCAGTTGATAAAAACCTAGCACAAGGATTAAATTCAGTTTAGTTCTCAGGATTGATCATAGATGCAAAAGATATCAATTTATTATTTCAATCAATCAGTTATAGTTGTTAAATACCATCTAACAATCAATTCCTTCTTAATAATAGATTAATTATGAAACCTCAATAATTAATCCCTAATTAATCGAGACAATACCTAGAACACCGCCTTAGGAATTAACTTGTTAAAAGCATTAAGAATTAAAGGAACCTGATTCTAATTAATGAACTTGACACCGCAATGTTTCACAATTAGATTGTGTATTTTTATAATACAGTTTGTCAGTTGATTGCTACTAAGATCAGATTAATCAAGTAATTATCTTCCCAAAAAACCTAAATAGC
>CANXYI012004756.1:0-13517 GCA_948208565.1 Hura crepitans
TTGAGCTTCTTTAACTGGTCATCTTCAACTGCCTTGGGAGGGGCAACTTTGTGCTATGACGTGGAAACATATGGAATTTTGTCATCAAAAGATTGATCATCTCCCCCATCTGCTATTTGTTTTCCTTTGTGAGTGGCAAAAGATTGACCTACTTCTTTCTAGCTATGGACATGGGATAGGGCACTTGTTACAACTACCATTATTCTCTTCTACATCTCATTCATTACCTCCATGAATATGGCTTTGGTTATGTACTCATTAGCTGACATAGTTTTTAGCTTAGGTTGAGCTAGTAGTGCTTTGCTAATTTGGTTTAGGTGCTTGCCTATCTATTTCCACTGAGTAGTGAATGAAGGATTAATGGTGACTATCAAAATAAGGGGTTAGAGATGATGTATGTATAATATTAATAATGCAAGATGCAAATGATTCATGACATGTAATGATGCTTATGGTGCAGTAAGGATAAACACATATAAGAAAACCTTTCAACCTTATTCAACACATACATATGATTAAGCTAGTTCTTTCCTAGGTGGATTGCCTAAATGTCATCGAGGAACACATAGGTTCACTTATGGGCTGCATTAGGCCCAATGACCTCTCGTGTTTAAAGCACACATGAATACAATGGCATATAATATTTAAATCTTATTCAAAGTGAAATTAAGTTAGGCCCATCCTAGACAAAAGGTACAATAGGCATGCCCCTACTCCAAATAAGGTTAAATATAATAGGCCCACATAGTAGTCACAATGCAATCACACTTGTTTAGGGTCATTTAACCTATAGGAAGTTGCTAAGATTGATTATATAGGCTCACAATTTAGTTAAAAGGCTTAAGGCTCCCACAAGCAGAGGTCCCTCCTAACAGGTCTTTCCAGTCATGAATAATTACAACTGATTGGTTCACCTTTTCGTATACCTGAAGGCACGAGGCTTATGAGTGATGGATATGCTAGCATTTCCCCATTCTTGAATGAAAAATAGAGTTATGGATCATAACACCATGCAGGGTAATAAGGACACAGTATAAAAGAGTGCAATACATGAGACTGATAAAAATTAGAATGTTTAGATGACATATTATTTAGCCATTTTTAGATTGAGATTATCAGTCCCTAGTGGAGTCACCACTGTAGAGATTATGTATTTTTACTAAGGATAAGAGTGGTTAGTGGAGTCAACACCTGGCCTCTACACTAGGACCTCTGATCTTCTGTACTAGAAAGGTTTAAAATTCAGTCCTTATTTATGCCTTAATAATATGCCTTCAATTTTATATTGTAACATTTAATAATCCTTTATCAAGCAAGCATGCATTATATTTAAGCATCCATATCAACTTTGCATGTATAAGAATAATTGCGGTATTTAAAGCATATAATGAATATATTACTATATTCATACATCTAGAAATTGGGTTATTGATTAGTTGTGGTGTGACCTGACAATTGCCAATGATTCTATAGGAATTGGTAGTAATTTCCTAACTCCCATCTCTAGGAGATTGGTCTTTTTAAAATACATTTTTAATATGACTTTTGATTAAGAAAACTTAAATCTATTTTATTACGAAAATGCCAATTAATTTTGTAGAAAATCATTTGATATGAAAGTTAAATAATTGGCATGTAAGACAAGTTATTTAACTAATTATTACAATCCAAAATAAATTAAAAGATATAATAAGTATAAAACCAAAAGAAATAAAGTAAAGCACTTAAATGGTCCTATCTGTATGTTGATAAGTCCGTGTAGACTACTACTTATAAGGGATATTATATCTGTCCAAACCTCTACTCTAGCAAGAAAAGTTTCTTGCATACAACTTAAAAGAAGAGGTGTAATGATACCAAATAAAGGATTCCTATAAAATCAAAAAGAAAATAAGAAATAAATACATGTGAAATTGAAATTCAAATTAGATGTCCGCATAAACTACATTCCTCATAAAAAGAAGTTCGTGTGGACTTAAAGGTAGAATATACAAGAATGAGACAAGATTATCCATATAGACGACACTCCTCATAAGAGGGAGTCTAGGCAGACTACACAATAATTTTGATATATTGACAACATGTATTTTAAAGAATAAGATATTTATACAATAGGCTAACATCATAGAATAATTTTAATAGGTAAACAAGATATATTAGAGCATGATATATAAGACAAACAAGACACTATTACTAAACATAAGTCCGTACGGACAACATATCATATGCATGTTAAAAAAGTAAGTCTGTACAGACATCAACATGTTTACAAATAAGTCCATGCAATTAAGACAAAGATAACATAATAAATATGATGTAATGGTAATTAATCGTACACTATGAAATGACTTAAAATCATGACTTACTCTTATCATCAAAGTAGGGATTACATAGAATCACCTCACTTATGATCAATCCTTAGAGATCATAGGTCCATGAAAACAATATCAATATATACATAAAAGAGACCTCATATATTACATTGTGAATAAGCTCTTCAAGTAATGGCACAAAAGTGTAGGAGTATAGAAGGAATTATTTTAGGTGAGGCTAATAAGACTAGTAAAGCAATTCCTCTTTAGAGTCCTCCCCTAGACTCACGGATGGGTTTATTAACTGCTGTAAATTTGATTATCAACCTTTTCCTCTCGTTATACATAAGAAAGGTATTTAAAGGATTAGGTTTAAGAGTTTCCCATCTAAAAAAAGCAAAATCCTAATATGATTAGGAATTGTAGTCCAAATAGGAAGATCTCACTTTTGGAAGTTACGACTTAGTCCATACAGACCTAAGTTATACTCTTTCCTGCTAGTCTATAAGCTTTGGGCCAAGTTTGAGTTAGTCCGTATGAACATGAAATTGGACTTTGTTTGGATGAACTATGGGCCTTGGGCTTGGTAGAGTTGATTGGACTAGTATGAACCTAGGTAGAGTATGTTCGTGCGAACCTTAAAATAAGTCCATGCAAACTTACTTCTTAAAAGGCTTGTGCCATTGCTTAAGAGCCTATCTCTGGTGATCATCATAAGCCAAAAAGTTGAGCTGTCTACATATCCATGTGAACATATAATGTTGGGTCTCCAAGACTCAATTTACTTATTTCTCAAACAAAAATCCACATGTCATCTCCAAGCATCACCATGCTTACAACTTATGAAAACTACTATTTGACTAGGTCAAAGAGCATAAAATGTGCTACTCTATCTGCATTAACAATATCCTATCTTGTTAATACGATGACTAGGGATAGTTTTGGTATTTCACATTTGCATGCAATAAGAATTTCACATTATGAACACTTCATAATTTTCTTTATACTATGAATATACTAGGGACTTTATTACATAATTTAAGATCATAACACACAAATGTACATAAACACTATTGTAATAAAGAATGTTTTTATTATAAACAAATGTTTATTTTATATACAAAGTATCCCTATTACATATGAGCTTTAGGGCATGTATCTAATAATATATAGCTTTTTTTGTTTGCAAAGTTTAAGGTTGGTGTAGCTTTAGGACTCATATATATGTATAAGGGCATTAGGCCTAGCACATTTAAAAGATGTTTTTAACCTCTTTAAGGATGGTTTGTATATATGCTTATATTTGTTATATTATGTTTGTTAATGATATATGTTTATGAGCTATAGGGATTACATATCTTGAAATTAGATATGGAGGACGTGATCATGTAGTATGAAATGTGTTGAGATATTTTAAGTAGTGTATTTTTATACAGGTTGCTATTTGGGATAATGTCTCTAGACAGTTGTTATGATACTAGATTTTTGATATGATGATCCTAAATAGCTTAACCTATTATATGGTTTTTATCAAGCAAGTGTTTATATGGTTTTATGTAAAAACATGTTTAACTATGAGATTGTGGAAAAGTTTTAAGACACAAGAAAAAGGAAGTCATATAATGGTTATGTTCATCATCTGAATCTGAGAGTAGGTTAGGTAAAAGGTGTAATGCCCTCACCCCGTGTATTCATGGATCTCAATAAGGAATAACACACAACTGATATTGAACTTTCATGACGTCTTTATTATTTAAAACTTTTTCCTTTTTCTTGTTAATCATAAAACCATAAAACCATAAAATAAGTTAAACTATTCGAGGACTTCATGTCAAAAATTTGGCAGTATAATAATTGTCTAATGACACTACCTTAAATAGTAACCTACATAAAAAAAACACTTCTAACAAGCTCACTTCAACATCTAACCTCCACATCAACTCAAACATAACAACTTTACACACACATATCTCAACATACATCATAGATAACTTAAAACATATCACATACATCACTTATATATAAGCCATAACTTAAAGGTTACAAACATCCTTATACACATGTTTAAGCCTATAATCCCTTTTTGCATTTATATAAGTGCCTATTAAGAACATCATATTATATATAAGATATATACTAAAAGAAACTGCTCTTGATCCTTGCATTACTGAAAAGATACTTTACGCCTCTACAAAAACACATCAGCCCATGCACCACAAAATAAACAAGATATGTTAAGCTTTGTACCTTAGTGGTGTATATAATAACATATGCCATATACGTTCACATGTAAGATATAATTATGATAATTTTATAACATGTAAATTAAATTATAAACAATGTAGCTTTACACGTATATGAAATACCATATGTAAATAATTAAAACATGCATTCATCAGTTGGATGCATTACCACTAATTTATTTATATACAATCACTTATGGTTTTTATTAGATATAAACTTATCTTTCATTTAGTTTAATTTGCCAATATTTAAAAGACAATGATCTCAATTTTGGATAATGGGATAGAATGGGCCATATAGGCCATATCGAATCATAAAGGTTACGTTAAACCACGAGGTTATAAATCAGACTTGAAGGCTATGAGCAGACTCAAAGGTTATAAAGTAAACTTGAAGGTCATGAATATGGGCTTTAAGACCATAAATTTGGGCCTAAAGGCCATAATGAGGTACCAATGTACCTTAGCAGTCACTAATCTCCCTAGTTGACCAAATAACTTATCTAAACACTGTTGTCTACATTCATATGGGCATTTATTCTTTAATTAGCTTTCACATACTTATCATTGTTTTTGTATCTTAAAACTTCATTTGACAAAAAAATGGCTAAGGGTAACTATCCATTTTCTTTTATAATGTTCATACTTATTATTTCGTTCCATGCATCATGTACAATAACAAACAAACATCATCAATAATGCATTCAGTTTAAGTCTTAAATTACATTTCCATGTCAACTTTATGTTCTTTATACCATGGATACCTTAGCATCATTAAAAATCCTTAGGCCATAAAGCATACATAGCCATGCCATTATAGTTAGCATATCCATTTAGCCACATCGTATCATACATGTAATTTTCATCATATTTGCATATATATACTAACCTCTATATGCTTATCAACACATAATCACTTACTTTCATAATCACTTATACATATGCCATTTATATATAATGAAATGAAGTTATTAAAAGCACAAACATATTCCTAGCTTATATACATTTAGAGTTTTAGCCAACTTACATAATCAAACACTAACATACACTATCATACTTTAGCATGTTTAATGTACATCATTTAGCATAAAAATGTTACCACTTGCCTAAATCACATACTTTCCAACCATAATTACCCTTATCATTCATCATGAAATACATGCCTCATCTTATGATTATAAAACATAAATACATATTATCACATCATTACTCATTACATAATTCACATAACCATGCTACACACCTCATTCGACCATAAACACCTCTATAAACATATTTCAGACAACTCTACCAACACACCTACATCACTTCAATTCCTTAATTAACATAATTAAGGCATGTATTTAACATCACTTAACTAGCAGTCACACACATATATCATTCCTAATTAACACACACACATTTCATGTATTATACACACACTTTAAATTGTACAAATTATTATATAAACATATTAAAGATTCCAAAACACCTTTCTAACCTTCAATGTGCGTTCTCCTTTCCTTTATCCTTCCTTTTCTCTTCTTTCTTTAGAAACATATTACATAGAAAATAATAGAAATCCATAATAAAATTAAGAGGATTCAAATTATCAAATTTACTTTATAAAACATCTATTAGGACCCCCAACATACCCTTTAAGAATCTTAAAATCAAAAAATAAATGATTACTCTTCAAATGGTCACTGTTCCCCACAACCCCAAAACATCAAATTCCACCAAATTATTCTATAATCTTGATGTTTCTCCCCTTAATCTTGAATTAAAAGGCTTTCAATGAAGATTGGATGAAGAATTGGTGGGTTAATTAAGGATTAAAGGCTTGAAATAGAGGAATTTCACTTCTTCAAGCCATCAAGTTTGAGTAAGGAAAAAAGATAAACTCTTCTCTCATTTGACTCACCCTTTGACCCCTTTTATAGCCTTGAAAACTGAAAGGCCAATATTTAATCTCATTAAATTCAAGGGTCCATAAAATTTCTTAACCTACTAATCCCTCTTTAAACATACTTCTTCCATTTTAAAGCCTTAATTAACATATCTTAAGGTTTCATTAAGCCACTTGTAATAGTACCTAAAGGTCTTGAACAAACTATACTAGAAAACCCCAAAAATTTGATGTAAAATGACACTTATAGCCTTGTTCAATTCTTAGAAAATATCCCTTGATATTAAAAAATTCCAATTCAAATCTCAATAGACTACTAAGAATATTTAAGCATTATTTTGTGACATTCCTAAGTTAATTTCAATGAAAACACTATATTTATTGGTTTAGCCCTAACTAGGTTACTATTTATAAAAAAAAACTACCATAAAAACTTTACTTTTATTTTTAACCATCTTAATGACTTCATTTTCACTACAGAATTTACCCATAATTATATTATAAATAATACTTCTATTTGGTTAGATTAGTGTAACCTAAATCTCAAGAAGCACTATTCACATCCCAAAAAGTACTATTCATAACCTCAATATTCTTATGTGTTACATTTCTTCCCCTCTTAAAAAATTTTATCCTCAAAATTACCTAGTTCAAATAGCTATGGATACTACTATTTCATCTTAGCCTCACTCTCTCATGTCGCTTTTTCAATGGTTGGTGCCTTCACAGCACCTTCACTAGTGGAACTATCCTATTTCTCAGCTCTTTCACTTCTTAAGCTAAAATCTTCACTGGTTCTTCCTCATATGATATATTTAGTTATATCTCAACTTCTTCAGCTACAAGCACATGTGAAAGGTCTAATATATATCTCCATAGCATTAATAAATAGAAAATATCATGTATTTACTACAACTCTAATAGTAAAGTAAGTATGTAGACTCCCAATCCCACATGTTTTATTATCTCATATGGACTAATAAAACTCGAACTTAGTTGTCCTTTCTTGCTAAATTTAAGCACCTTCTTCCATGGTGATACTTAAAAAACACTTTATCACTGACTTCATCTCTATCTCCTTTTGTTTCAAATCAACATAAGACTTCTGTCTGTCTGATATAGCATTCAATTTGTCTTTAATGATCTTAACCTTTTCTTTAGCATCTTTATCAAGTCTATCCCATAATCTTTTTTTCACTTAGCTCACTCTAACAAAGAGGAGTTCTATACTTCCTCCTATATAGAGCCTCATAAAGTTCAATGCTAAAACTTGACTAATGACTATTGTTATAAGTTAACTCTATTAAAGAGAGGTATTAATCCTAACTCCCTTTTAACTTTATAGGGTAGCTTCTTAGCATATCTTCTAGCACCTATAAAACACATTTCCCATCATAAGCACATCAAATGACTTAATGACTAAGTTAATTAAGTACATAGGTTACTTGAATGACTTGCTCAGATTGTCCATCCATTTATGGGTGAAATGTCATGCTAAAATTAAATCAAGTCCCAAGGCATTATACAACTTCTTCTAGAATCTAAAGGTAAACATTGGGTCTTGATCTTATATGATAGATGATATCACTCCATAGAACCTTACAATCTCAATGATGTGAAGTTCCATAAGCTTTTTTGGGTGTAATTCATTCTTACTAGTATGAAATAAGTGATCTTAGTCAATCCATCCATAATCACCCATATTTAATCACACTTGCTCCTTTTCATTAGTAAGGCAACCAAAAAGTCTATAGTAACTCTTTCCCATTTCCGTTCTGCTACTATAATGGGATGAAACAATCTAAATGGAACTTGATGCTCGACCTTAACTTGCTAATAAGTAAAACACTTAGTTATGAACTTTGCCACATATTTCTTCATACCATGCCACTAATAATAAGGCTTCAGATCCTGATACATCTTTGTGCTACTCGAATACATAACATAAGGTGCAATGAGTGCTTTTTGCAATATCTATTTCTTCACTTCTTTTACATATGGAACACATAAATGATCTTGATAGTATAGACATCCATCTTTCTTAATCTTAAACTCAGTGGACTTGTAACACACATGATTTTAAGTTTTGTGAATAGTGCCATAAGGTCTGAAAAGTGTGCTTAGGTTACCGGGTCACTAGCATATGGACCAAGGCAGTGGCACTGGTTATGAAACTTCAAAGGGCTTTAAGTTGATGGAAAAGTTGAAATTTAAAAATTTAGTAAAACCAATAATTAATTTTAAGCAGTAAGGAATGCATCTGTGTAATAAAAAAATTTTAGATCGGGATTCACTAGGGATATGCATGGACGGACTTGAAAATAGCAGACCCTAAAGCTCAAAAATTCCACTAGATCCACCAGTGAAAGAATTTTTTGATTCCAAGGTCGTTTGCGAATTCTCAATTTTTTAAGTTGGCATGTAAATCTAGGCAGTCTAAAAATTGTCTTATCGATGGAATCTGGCTGTGACAATTTATGAGCAGATAGAGGGGATTAAAATATGAATTTTAAAATGAATAGCATAATTTTTTGAGCTTTGAGTGAATTACTATGAATTTTTGAAGTTTGCTAAAAAATCAGGAAGGTTTGGGATTTTTGGAACCACCCTTGACATGTCAAAGTGGGCCTCACCTCATGCCAACTGGCAAACCTCACTTGACAAGTGGATTTCCACTTGGAATGAAGGATTACCTTCCTTCCTCTTTTCTTTGTTGCTGCCGACGCAAGCGGAAGGGAATTCTAGCCATAACTTTCTCATTTCTTCACCAAAATGAGTGATTCTAGTTGCTAAATTTACTTTTTTGTGTTAGGCACCATGAAGAAAAAGAATCAAGCAGAAAGAATTTTTCTTTTAGGCGATAAAAATATTCAAGTTGACTAGTTTATAGCAGTCTAGAATAGTGACCTTAAGGTGAGTTTTGGCTGATTCTTCTCGTTTCCTTAGGTTTTTTTAGCTGCCATTTAATGCTAGGACATACCTAAGACTTGTGTGATTATGTTTGTGAGGTTTTTATGGCTATTGGAGGGTAGCTTAAAGCCCACTAAGAGAGAGGGAACCTACTATGGAAGCTAGACAGCTTGGTGTGCTTGAAGATTTAAAGGGCTTCTTTCACAAGTGAACTTCAAGCCTTTTGTTCACGCTTTGAGGTTCCTAGGATGATGAATGATGAATTAGGATGGCTAGAATGTTGAGTTTATGAGTAATTTCTTCCATGGTAGTGTTGGTTAATAAGAACTTAGTGATTTAAGGAGACATGATTCAAAGAACATGAGAAATTGGCTTTATTTGCTTGCTAATTTTGAGGATTTTAGATGATTAGCTTGGTTTTATAATGCCTATAATGTGAATTCAGAATTGGTTGGTATGTTAGAATGAAGATTATGGTAATTGTTGTTAGAAATCATGATGAAATGTGCCATCTATGCTTATACCCGAGAGCTACTCTTGGTGGATTTTATGTGTGATGGTTAGTAACCTATGAGAAATGACTTGAAATTTGGGTGTATATAAGTATAATTATGTTTATGGCATATATGTATAGATGAACATTGCTACAATGTGGTGAAGAATTGAAATGATGTGTAATTTTCCTTGTTAACTGAGAGCATGTTATTGACAATATTGCATGTAATTAGGCTTATTGAAATGTTTGGTATGTGAATTGTGATGGCTAGACAATTGGCTTGTAATAGCCTTAAAGTGAATAGTGTATATGGCATAATATCATTTTAAGTATACCTTGAAAATGTACCTTTAAATTATTAAAAAGGATGGAACTTAAAATGTATGGTAATGGCCTAGAATAGTGTCTTAAAAAGTGGCTTGAAATGTGTTATGTAATTACATATTTACTTATGCCTTTTTGGGCTAGATTTGAGATATATGAGTAAATGGCATTGGTGCCTATTTTTTGGCCTTGGAATTGGCCTAGATGTGTTTGGCTTTGGGCTTATGGATGTGGTCAATAGGACATTAAAAATTGTGTTAAAATTAGACTTCAAATAGTCCCAGAATTTGACTTGAAAAGTGGTCGAAATAACCTCTAATCGTCGAGTTGACCATTACCTGAACCAAAAGTGTCACTGGATAAAAAGCGTTAACTCCTTGAGTATGAATGCCATGATAATTCATAACATATTAAAACTTGAATTTTGGCAATAGTAGGACTAAACATTAATTTGAGATTTTTTCCCAGTAGGGCCAAAATATGGTTATACTAGATTGGCTAAAAAACAAAAGATGAGATAAAATTCATAACTACCTATTATTGGATTATAAATATTATAAGAATATTTTTGGTTAATAAATGAACTTGAACTGAGCTACTTAGCCCATTAGTTAGACACCCACTAGATGGGTTAACTGGTTAACTTAGGGTTTTACAATTGATAGTTGTATGATATTCAAACAGTGACTGTTATTGGTGGCTAGAGAGGTCTACAGATTGACCTCTATTATATCACCTAGGTGTTGATGATATTTTATTTATGGCTGGGGAGGCCTACGGGCTGATCTCTATTATGTCACATTTTTGATGATGTTTATTTATAGTTGGGCAGGCCTACAGGCTAATCTCCATTATGTCACACAAATATTATTTACTTATGTCTACGAAATGAGGTAAAATCAGTCATTAAATTGCACAAGTATGAAAAGGATATAATGCCATGATTTAAATGCTTTAAGTTCACCACTGAGTATCTCGTATACTTAACGTACCTATTTTGGTGCATAAGTACACAAGAGTAGAACTTAGCCTCGTGAAGCATATCGATAAGATTTCAGAGGATACCCAAAAAGGATTATAAAGTAATTGGTGTATAATTTTGATATCCATGTACCTAAGTGGCAATTAGGTAGAAATATGTATTTAAGCTTTATATATGTGATATATATAAGTAAACATAAATTGTTGATGTATATAAAATAGTTTGATATGTTTTCTTGTGAATGTATGTTCAACTATGATGTTTGATGTTGATGTGAGCCTGAGGCTCTATATATGCATGCTTTTATCTATGGCCTGAAGCCTGAGTTTGATGTGTGATAGTTGCTAATGCTAGGATATAATGGGGGACCAAATGGGTCCAAGAGTTGTGAAATGGTTATAGAAATGCTTTAAATAGGTTTTAAAATTTTTGGATAGAACCCGGATAGCCGTGATGCTGCTGAAATTTCTAAAGTCTTTGTAGATGACCCGTAATTATATAGAATTGGCATTTTTGTATGATGACACCTTGAATGAGATATAGAACCAATGGGAAGTGAATTTGTAAACAAAGTAAGTAAAATGGATATAACATAAGTAAGGTCATATGTATGGTACTAGTGACCTAGGAGTGCATGCATCACCTATGGGGTTTTCTAAGAGATTTAGTAGGGGGTGTCACATTTGGTGGTATCAGAGCCTAGGTTCAATATTCCTTAGTAGAGTACACAGATATCAAATGTTTAAGTTCCCAATTCCTCTAAACTATTATGTTGTCTGAGGCTGATAAGTTATTCTTCTGTAGTAAGCATATGGCTGATCAGGCATCGAAAGGAGGGCCTAAAGAGGTGGCTAGTTTTGCACCAACTATAATTCAGAGGGCAAGCAATACATCTGTTCCTTAACCTAGTGATGCTGCATAATAGCCCTGACCACCAGTGCCTAGTGAATAGAAGGCTGAAGCATCACCTACCTTATTGCAGCAGATAGTAAATTTACTTCAATAAACTTCCACTACTGCTACTGCTTCACCTCTACCTCCTCCGATACTAATACCACCTCTACCACCAATTTTTCCCTAGAAAAGTCCCTTAGAGAGGTTGAGAAAGATAGGGGCTATTGATTTTCTAAGGAGAAGGGAGGATGATGCTGCTAGAGCTAAATACTAGCTAGACAAAACCTTTAAAATTCTGGAGTAGTTAAATTGTACTGAGGTTAAGAATTTGCAATATGCTACTTATCTTCTACAAGAGAAAGCTAACAATTGGTGGAATACTACTAAGAGAAGAAAAGCACCAGTAAAGTTGACTTGGGAATTTTTCCTGAAGGAGTTTAGGAAGAGATACATACCTAACTCTTACAAGGATAAAAAGAGACAAAAATTTCTAGATTTAAAGCAAGGAAGGAGAATAGTGTCAAAATATGAAAAGGATTTTACTAAACTCATGAATTATGCTGAGGAATTTATTCCTAATGAGGAGGAGAAATGCAGGAGATTTTTGGCAGGATTGAATGTGGAGTTAAGGATACAGATAGCCCATATTAGAGAAAGGGATTTTACTACATTAGTATTAGCAGCATATGATATGGTAGAAATGGTATAGGAAAAAAAGGGACCTCTTTTAGAAAAATAGGCAATTTACTGTGGGACAGTCTAGTATAATATTAAGAAATGGGAAAAAGAGGAGAAAGGGTTAGTTACAAGCACAGTCTCAAACTAGGTCTCAGTATTAGATAGGATACCAAGTGTCGAGACAGGCACAGACCCAAAGGTAAAAACAAGCTTTAACTATTAGACCTTGATTGCCTCCTCAGGGTGGCAGTACTTCGAGTATAGGGGGCAATAGAAATGGACCTCCCATATATGCCACTTGTCAGAGAAAGCACAGGGGTAGTGTAAAGCAAGTCGATATGGGGAATATTTTTAATGTGGTTCTAGAGCTTACTATAGAAAAGATTGTCCTCAGAAACCAATAGAGGTTAATCAGACTCAGACTCCTAATGTTGCACCACAAAATAGAGGACAGAGGCTAAATAGGGGTGAGTAGCCTAGTGCTAGTCAAGGTACTAGATCAAAAGCTCGTGCTCTAATGAGGCAGTATGATGTGAGAATAAGGGAAGAGGCTATAGCACCAGATGTTATTACTGGTATATTTTATTTTTTTAATGTTCCAGTTTTAGCTTTAATTGATCTCAGTTCTACACATTCCTATATATGCACTGAATAGGCATAGAATAGAGGACTAGAACCTGAGAATGTTAATGTTCATATTAGAGTTAGCAATCTTATAGGATAGAGTGTTATTATGAATAAGATATATAGACAATATCCTTTAATGATTCAGGGATACAGTGTCTCAGCT
>CANXYI012004778.1:0-10428 GCA_948208565.1 Hura crepitans
AACATCAATCGGGTTCCGAAGGCACTGTTCATGAGACGTCGACCGGCGGACGTTACAGCACTATTCATCCTAGAAAAGTACTATTCATAAAAATGTTAGGAATTTTAGGGCTGTTACATTTCTTTTCCTCTTAAAGAAATGTCATCTATGACATTAAAGTAGTACCTAGTTCAAATAATTATGGGTATTGCTCCTTCATTTGAGCTTCCATCTCTTAGGTTGCTTCTTCTATCCTGTGGTGCTTATAGAGAACCTTCACTAAGGGTACTATCTTATTCCTCAGTTCCTTTTCTACTCTATCAATAATCCTCATTAGTTTTTCTTCATAAGACAAGTCAGGATTAACCTCTATATCTTTCATTGTTAACACATGCATAGGTTCTGATCTATATCTTCTGAGCAAGGAAACATGAAAGACATTATAGATTTACTAAAGTTTTGAAGGTAAAGCTTGTCTGTAGGCAACTAGTCCCACACGTTTTGTGATTTCATATGGACCAATAAACTAGGACTCAACTTCCCTTTCTTTGCAAATTGCAGAACCTTCTTCCAAGTTAAAACCATAAGCAAAACCTTATCTCCCACTTTATATTCCACCTCTTTCCTTTTTAGATCTGCATATGACTTTTGTCAGTTAGAAGCTGCTTTCAATCTCTCTATGATGATCTTTACTTTTTCTTTTGCATCTTATATCAAATCTCATTCCAACACAAAAGTATCTTGCACTTTCTTCCATACAAAGCCTCATAAGAAGTCATGCTAAGACTCGCTTGATGACCATTGTTATAAGCAAATTTAGCTAAGGACAAGTACCGGTCCTAGCTTTCATTGAACTCCAATACATAACCCCTTAACATATCCTTAAGAATTTGAATCACATTCTTAGATTGTTTGTTAGTCTATAGATGGAATGATGTACTAAAACTTAACTGAGTACCCAAGGCATTATTAAGTTTCTTCCAAAACCTCGATGTGAACCTTGGATCCAGATATGATATTATCGAAAATGGCACTCCGTGAAACTTGACTACCTTATCTATATAAAGCTCTACTAGCTTCTCTAAGAAGTAGTCCATTCTTACTGGTATAAAATGATCTATCTTAGTTAAACAATCCATAACTACCCATACTATGTCACACCTACTCCTTATCATAGGTAGCCTAACCACAAAGTCCATGTCACTTTGTCCCATTTGCATTTTGGAATTGCTATAAGATGAATCAATCTAGAAGTAACCCGGTGCTTTACTTTTACCTACTAACAAGTAAGGCACCTCATCACATACTCAGACAAATCTCTCTTCATGCCTAGCCACTAATAAGAAAGCTTCAAATCTTGATATATTTTATTCCTACCAAGATGCAATGCATAAGGAGCATTATGAGCTTCTTATAGAATCTACTTCTTTAACTCTTCTACATTTATTACATAAATTCTATCATGAAAGTAAAAATAGCCATCTCCCTTAATCTTTTACTCTGTTGGCTTCCCCCATTGAATAACACTTATAATACTCATCAATCTTTGATAATCTCTCTAATAATCCTTTACTTGTTATAATAGATTAGGTATGACTTGCATCTGAGCCAATAAGGCAATATCACCTGCGAGCTGTAATCTGACATTTATGGCTCTCATAGCTACCATGAACTTCCTATTAAGTGTGTTTGCTACTACATTAGCCTTCAATAGATGATAATCAATCAAGCAATCATAATATTTGATCAATTCCATCCATTGCCTTTATCTCAAGTTCAACTCCTTTTGTGTAAGAAGATATTTAAAACTCTTATGATTAGTGTAGATATAACACTTCTCCCCAAATAAGTAATGTCTTTAGATTTATAGAGCAAACACAATGGTTGCAAACTTTAAATCATGAGTAGGGTAACTCTTCTCATATGGCTTTAACTATCTTAAAGCATAGGCAACAATCTTGCCATCTTGCATTAGAACACACCCTAACCCATTGTGAGACGCATCACTGTATATAATGAAGTCATTCCCCAAAACTGGTTACATAAGAATCAGAGCCTCTATTAACATAGTTTTGAGCTCATCAAAGCTATTTTGACACTTGTCATCCCAAATAAACTAAACATCCTTCCTTAATAATCATGTCATAGGTGTTACTATCAAGGAAAACCCTTGACAAACTGAGTATAGTACCCTACCAACCCTAGAAAGCTCTAGATCTCAGTGGTATTCCTAGGTGGCTTCCACTCCATTACTACCTTAATCTTACTGGGATAAACTCGAATACCGTCAGCTGATGCTATGTGTCCTAAGAAAGACACTTTACTAAACTAAAACTCACACTTACTGAGCTTGGCATAAAGTTTTTCTTCTCTCAGAATATGAAGAATTATTCTTAAATGTTGTTCATGCTCTTCCTTATTCTTCAAATAAACTAGAATCATCTATGAAAACTAGCAAAAACTGATCAAGGTAGGGTCTAAATATTCTATTCATTAAGCCCATGAATGATGTAAGAGCATTAATAAGGCCAAATGGTATTACCATAAACTCATAATGACCATACCTTATACTACAAGTAGTCTTCGCCACGTTTGATTCCTTCACTCTCAACTGGTACTATCTAAATCTCAAATATATCTTAGAGAACTCTCTAACTCCTCTAAGCTGATTAAATAAATCATCAATTTATGGCAGAGGATACTTGTTCTTGATAGTCACTTTATTCAACTATCAGTAATCAACACATAACCAAAGTGAACCATCCTCACTCGATCTAATGAAACCCTTATGCAGCAACTCTTGCAATTGCACCTTTAACTCTTTCAATTTAGCTAGAGCCATATGATAAGGTGTTATAAACACTAGATCAGTACTAGCAAAAACTTCAATACTGAACTCAAGTTCTCTTTCTAGTGGGAAACCCAGTAATTCTTCCAAAAAAATGTCAACAAATTTAGCCATAATAAGTATGCTACTAGTATTTGGTTCTTCTGTTCTAGTGTCATACACATGAGCAAGAAATACATGACAACACTTTATCATTAATCGCCTAACAGTGACCACAGATATTACATTAGATAAAAAATTGATTCTCTCTCTAATGATAGTGATTTCAGACTTATCATTAGCCTAGAGAGTCAAACTCTTATGCTTACAATCTAAAATAGCTTGATATTTGGACAACCAGTCCATTCCCAATATCAAGTTAAAGTCATCGAAGGGTAACTCTATCAAGTCAATAAGAAACTGATGGTCTTGTATTCTTAAAGGGTAATCTCATTATTTTTATGCTCAAAAACTAAAAAAATCAATTAATTTCATTATTTTTATATTACCCTATTTCTTAAACAATTACTTTTTGATATCAGAAAATTCCAATTTCAGTGCCATTAGACTTGTTAGAATTTTTAAGCATCAGGTCATACCATTTTTATAACTTTCTGAGCAACTTTGAAATTAATTTACAATTTTACTTTGCTTTGGTCACTGTTCCCAAGACAATACTATAAAAACTTTTTTAGTGTTATTAACCACTTTAATAACCTCTGATGGATCTTAAACTTTGTCCAAAATTATTTTATGACTAATACTTTCATCTGGTGTCTTTAGTGTATCCTGGGTCTCAGGAACACTATTCCTCCCGAGAAAGTATTATTCATAAATGTCGAGATTTTTGAGGCCGTTACATTTCTTCCCTTCTTAAAAAAATGTCGTCTATGACATTAAAGTAGTACCCGATTCAAATAATTGTGGGTATTGCTCCTTTATCTGAGCTTCCATCTCTTAGGTTCTTCTATCCTCTGGTGCTTCCAAAGAACCTTCACCAAGGGTACTATCTTATTCCTCAATTTTTTCTCCGCTCTGTCAATAATCCTCATTGGTTTTTCTTCATAAGACAAGTCAGGATTAACCCTATATCTTTCATTGTTAACATATGCATAGGTTTTGATATATATCTTATGAGCAAGGAAACATGAAAAATGTCATGGATTTGCTAAAGTTCTAGAGGTAAAGCTAGTCTGTAGGCTATTGGTCCCATACAATTCTGTGATTTTGTATGGCCCAATAAACCTAAGACTCAACTTCCCTTTGTTTTTAAATTGTAGAACCTTCTTTCAAGGTAAAACCTTAAGGAAAACCTTGTCTGCCACTTTATATTCCACTCTTTCCTTTTTAGATCTACATATGACTTCTATCTGTTAGAAGCTACTTTTAATCACTGTCTGATGATCTTTACTTTTTCTTTTGCATCTTGTATCAAATTTGGCCCCATGAGCTTAGTTTCACTGAGCTCATTCCAACATAAAAGCATTTTTCACTTTCTTCCATACAAAGCCTCATAAAAAGCCATGCCAAGACTCGCTTGATGACTATTGTTATAAGCGAATTTAGCTAAGGACAAGTATCGGTCCTAGCTTCTATTGAACTCTAATGCATAACCCCTTAACATATCATTTAGAATTTGAATCACTCTCTCAAATTGTCTGTTAGTTTATGGATGGAATGATGTATTGAAACTTAACTAAGTACCCAATGCATTATGAAGTTTTTTCCAAAACCTCAATGTGAACCTTGGATCCCAATTTGATATTATTAAAAATGGCACTCCATACAACCTGACTACCTCATCTATATAAAGCTTTGCTAGCTTCTTTAAGGAGTAGTCCATTCTCACTAGTATAAAATGATTTGTCTTGGTTAAACAATCCATAACTACCATACTGAGTTACACCTGCTCCTTGTCATAGGTAGCCCAACCACAAAGTCTATAGTCACTTTGTTCCATTTCCATTCTGAAATTGCTATAGGATGAAGCAATCTAGAAGGAACCTAGTGCCCTGCCTTTACCTAATGACAAGTAAGGCACCTCGTCACATACTTAAACATATCTCTCTTCATGCCTGGTCATTAATAAGAAAGCTTTAAATCCTGATATATTTTATTGCTACCAGGGTGTATCACATAATGAGCATTATGGGCTTCTTATAGAATCTACTTCTTTAACTCTTCCACATCTAGCACATAAATTCTATCATGATAGTACAAATAGCCATCTCCCTTAATCTCGTACTCTGTCGGCTTCCCCTATTAGATAGCATTTATAATACTCATTGGCTTTTGATAATCTCTCTGACAATCCTTTACTTGTTGTAATAGATTGGGCTTAACTTGCATCTTAGCCAACATGGCAATATCACCTGTGAGCTGTAACCTAACATTTATGGCTCTCATAGCTGCCATGAACTTCCTATTAAGTGCGTCTGCTACTACATTAGCCATCGCCAAATGATAATCAATCAAGCAGTCATAATACTTGATCAATTCTATCCATCACCTTTGTCTCAAGTTCAGCTCCTTTTGTGTAGGAATATTTTTAAGACTCTTATAATTAGTGTAGATATAACACTTCTCCCCCATACAAGTAATGTCTTTAGATTTTTAGAGCAAACACAATGGTTGTACGCTTTAAATCATGAGTAGGGTAATTCTTCTCATGTGCCTTCAACTGTCTTAAAGCATAGGTAACAACCTTTCCATCTTGCATTAGAACACATCCTAACCCATTGTGCGATGCATCACTATATATGGTGAAGTCCTTCCCCAAAACTAGCTGCATAAGAATCAAAGCCTCTGTTAATATAGTCTCAAGCTCATCAAAGCTATTTTGACACTTGTTATCCCAAATAAACTAAACATCCTTCCTTAATAATCATGTCATAGGAGTTGCTATCAAGGAAAACCTATTGATAAACCATCTATAGTACCCTACCAACCCTAGAAAACTCTTGATCTCAGTGGTATTCCTAGGTGGCTCTCACTCTATTACTACCTTAATCTTATTGGGATCAACTCAAATACCATTAGTTGATGTTATGTGTCCCAAGATAGAAACTTCACTCAACCAAAACTCACACTTACTAAGCTTGGCATGGAGTTTTTCTTCTCTTAGAATATGAAAAATCATTATTAAATGTTGTTTATGCTCTTCCTTGTTCTTCAAATAAACTACAATATCATCCATGAAAACTACCACAAACTTATCAAGGTAGGGTCTAAAGATTCTGTTCATTAGACCCATGAATGTTGTAGGAGAACTGGTAAGCCCAAATGGTATTACCATAAACTCATAATGACCATACCTTGTCCTGATAGTAGTCTTCACCACGTCTGATTCCTTCACTCTCAACTGGTAGTATCTAGATCTCAAATCTATCTTAGAGAACACTCTAACTCCTCTTAGCTAATTAAATAGATCATTGATCTATGGCAAAAGATACTTGTTCTTTATAGTAACTTTATTCAACTATCGATAATCAACACATAACTGAAGTGAACCATCCTCACTCAATCTGATGAAACCTTTATCCAACAACTTTTGCAACTGCACCTTTAACTCTTTCAATTTAGTTGGAGCCATATGATTAGGTGCTATAGACACTAGAGCAGTACTAGGTAAAACCACATTACTGAACTCAAGTTTTCTTTTTGGTGGCAAACTCAGTAATTCTTTCAGAAAAACATCAACAAATTTAGTCACAATAGGTATGCTACTAGCACTTGGTTCTTATGTTCTCGTGTCATACACATGAGCAAGATATGCCTAACAACACTTCCTTATCAACTGACTAGCAATGACCATAGGAATCACATTAGATAAGAAGTTGATTCTCTCTCTAATGATTTGATTTTAAACTTATCATTAGCTTAAAGAGTTAATCTATTATGCTTACAACCCAAAATCGCTTAATCTTTGGACAACCAATCCATTCCTAATGTTAAGTCAAAGTCATTAAAAGGTAGCTCTATCAAGTCTGTAAGAAACTAATGGTCTTGAATTCTTAAAGGGCAATCTCTATATATTCTATCAACTACCACTTGCTAGCCTATAGGGTTACTAACCATGATCTCTAGGTCAAGTGGTTTTAAAACTAACCCCAGGTCTTATGCTGTGATATACAAACATATAAATGTGTAGACCCCAGATCAATTAATGCTAAAATAGAAGAGTTAAAGAGGAGAAAAATACCAATTATAATGTCTAGCTCATCAGCATCCTCTCGAGCTCTAATGGCATACTATCAGGTAGAAGCTCTCTGCTTATGTTAGGATTTTAATCTATCTCTTAGAGTTCCCTCAGTTCTCTCTCCTTGGCCACTCCTCTGATCTCCAATTTATGCAAGTGTTGATCTCTGAATCACACTCTATCCCTAAGGACAATCCTTATGAAAATATCCATGTTGTCTATATGTATAGCACATACCCAGCATATTCCTTCAACATTCTCCCCTGTGCCTCTTGAGACATGTCTAGCACTAAAGAGCTTGACTTTTATGTGGAAGTAGCTTTAGACTATGGCTCTCATTTTTTCCCTTTACCACTCTAAGGTTATTTCTGTGACTAGCTTTATTTTTAAGACTGCTGAGTAAAACTAGACTAAAACCCCTTATACTTCTTCCCTAACTATGGAGCAACACTAGATGCCCCCTGACTAGTTGTTCTCTTGTTATCAATTTATAGTGGTGTAAATCGAAATAACATTCGCTAAATATCATTTTTAACATACCATTGTTATATGCCATTCATTAACATGCATAATCATCTTACATATTACATAATAATCACAAAAAAGACTAATAAGCTGCATTCATGTTTAATTAACATGCATCATGCACAATCAAATCATTATCATGCATGTATAGCAAAACAACATATAAGATTATCAATTCATAAATTTAAACCATTTTCACATCATATGCGGTCCTACCTATTATTTTAAAACCATGACATTCATTATGTGTTACTTATGTTGTTTGCTTTTTTTCTTTATACTGTGCCTATGGGATAACCCTAAACTTATGGATAATGGGACCATAACTTGTGCAATGGCCTATATTTTGGATATGATGTTGCTACACCAGTATAAGTTCTGTAGTGGATTCCCCATAAGACCTTATGGCTACACCCATGTGTGCCTGTGCAGTGGATTCCGCTATGGGACCTTATGGCTACACTTGTGTGATCCTAAGATATCAATACACATATCTGCAAGTATAACTAAAAGTGAACCTTTGGATAAACAACTAAGCACTAAAGTGCCTTAGTAGCTGCTATATCCGCTAGCTGACCGATCAACCTATCCATTTCCTAAGTTGTTGAATCTCATGGCTAAAAATAATTTTATTTAGTTTGACCTCATTAAATAAGCTTATTTAGCTTTATATATACATATTTTAGCCAGCGAGTGACTAAAACTGCCTATTTTCATTAAAAACATAATTTTGAGCATTTATGCCCTTTTTACTCATATTATGCCATATTCACAATCAACCACATTATCCATCTTAATTATGGATTTCTAGCATGTATTTAACAAATACATACTCAATTAAGGTCATAAATTCATTTAGGTCCAATTATGCCTTTATTTCATTAAATTCTCAATATCTGGCATAATGTGCTTTTAAGAACTCTTTTTAAGTTTATTTCGGGTTTAAGACACTTTTAGGTCCTAAAATTTATTTATTTAAATACTTTAATCATATTCATGTTTAAATATGAGAAGCAAATATGCATAGACTAATTTATCACAATTTATGAAATATTATGTATATTTTTTATTGTAGGCCATTCGGGCATTCTTATTCATTTAGGCCTATTTAATGTGTAATAACAAACATACCACATAGCTATATTCTAAGACATATTCATGCACATTTAAACCTTATGGCATTAAAAATTCATAAGTTTCTCAAATTCATGTATTAATTTGAGCATTTGAACCTTATTTGCCTTTATTCATTAAGTTATGCTCACACACATACATAAGGCTTTCCTTTTTAATCTATGATAACAAACACATATGTAAGGTTTTGCTCCTCATACCATTTGGCCATTCCTATTGCAAAACTTCATTTGCCATATTTATTTTATTTAACACCCAACATTCCTTTTTTTTTTCATGATAAACATTGATTTACAATTAAATGCCAAATATTAATCTACCATATGTCATGACACATGCGCATACATATAGCCTAGTTACACATATATTAAAGCATCCTAAACTAAATAACCATACTTATGACACTATATGCCATTCAGCCAACTCATGAAATGGCTAAATAATGCACATTCCATACATATATTATGCCAACACAAGTGATATGCAAAAGTCATGGGACTTATTCCCATAAAGACATATAAAGGCATTTTACACATATGCATATACCACTAACATAATACACATGTTGCACATTTTACATCACCAATGCATTCTCTCATATTTATTCCTACATAAGCAGGTCAAGTAGGCCAACTAATCATAATTTAGGCTTATTTAACCTAAATTTCGAGATTTAGCTCTTCTAACCATATTATGTGCATTATGCATCATTAATCTCATTTTTCACATTCTCTTATTTCTAATCCATTCTCATTATTTAGAACACTTAGATATACTTATTACATATCATACAACATCATGAATGCATCTCATTAATGGCTATTCACACATTTAGGCAATTAATGCATATTAGGCATAATATGGTAATCTAGGGATTTTGAATGAAAATGATCATTTAATTTTGATTACATATATCAAGATAACTGAATAAGATCTCGAAGGTCTATCTACACCTTAGGCCTGCCCTTGTCATGGTTCAGTTCAGAATTTCCTAACATAAATCGAACAAACCTTTAAAAATCCATAATAAAAAAACTCATGATTCTAAATCAATCTAAGACCATTTATCCTCTCTTGGGTAACCCTAGTATCTAGGAAAAATTCTTACCCAAATAAATGTAGGTTACTATTTACAGGATAGCAAATTTGTACTTTTCGAGCACTCTTTTCTGATGATTCCACTTCCTAGATGAGTTTTAGGGTATGGAGGTCCATAAGATTTAATTTGGTGGGGAGATTTGAACTAATTGGTGGAGAGGAGAAATGAAAATAGAGGGGAAGGAGGAGCTTGGTGGCATCGACAAAGAAGAAGAGATGAGGGGGAGAAAATTTTGACTTTTGAAAAATGGGTTTGACTATTTATACCCTTTTCTAAATATTCATTTTTAAGGCATTTTTCCCTAATTTTTCTTCTCTTCCTAACCCAAATAAATTTCCATTTTCATTGCAATAATTCACTTTCATTATCCCTTAAATGCCTCCCAAAATCAATGCTAAATAATGCGGAGAATCAATTATTTTCATTATTTTTATGTTGCTTGATTTCTTAAAAAATTACTTCTCGATATTCAAAAAAATCTAATTTTAGTGCCATTAGACTCATTAGAATTTTTAAGCATCAAATCATATTATTTTCATAATTTTTTAAGCAACTTTGAAATTAATTTATGGTTTAGCTTTGCCTTGGTCACTATTCCTAAGACACTGCTATAAAGACTTAGCATTTTTAACCACTCTAATGATCTCTGATGGATCTTAAACTTTG